>JAJONR010000021.1:0-15220 GCA_029582245.1 Solanum etuberosum
TATATTGTTTTTGAGCTATATATTCAATGGTATGATATTTGCAGGATACCAATTGAACCAGTTTTATCAGAAGGGAGCATTCCAATAACGTGTTATAATGTTGTTAAGGATGAGGAATATTGTGGAGAAATTAAAGTTGGTCTCACCTTTACTCCTGAGGCAAGTTAGTTTCTCAAATTTTATTGATTTATACAAAAAAGTACACTTGAATCCAGTTACTATATGAATAAAGGAACTCTAACATGCAAGTATAATTGGTATGCTATGTGCATGATATATTTTGCTATGTTTTTGTAGGAATATTCTGAGAGGGAGTATGAAGAAGAGAACCTTGGTGGATGGAAAGAGTCTTCTTATTGATGTGAAGCATAACTCGATTGATCAATTTGTTCTTGCTTAGATTATGAACTTCTATCTACTCGTTATAACATTTCAAGGTGTCAAAGTGTGGATTTCATATAGTAAAAAGAAACGGGCTATTTTGAGTCCAAATGTGTATCCAGCATGTAGTGGAATGAAAAGGCTGGGATTTTCTTTTCATTTTTCAAGTTAAATTTGATGATGCTTCTTTGCCATGATTTACAATTTATTTTATCATACACTGCAATTTAAGGTTTATTAATTATTATGCAGAACCACAATGTCAAGTTGTGAGTCAAATATCTTGTGAAGAAATCACTCTTAACTTTGTCCATAACGCTCTTTATTTCTTCTCGTTTTCAAAACATATGATGGTGTTCGAGACTCACCTCGACTATTTCACCTAAAGAATAGATAGATGAGCATTTTGTACCTACTGGAATATGAACCTTGGTCTCAAAAAGTTGCAGACTACTGCACTCTATTTGAGTGCACTTTTCTGATCTTTTCATAAATAAGTAACCTGTTTGAAGAAGCATTTTTGGATGCATCCACAGTTGTAATGCTTTAACAGTCCAGTTATAGAGGCGGAGAGAAAACAGAGACGAATTTGCGTGTTATAAAAGCTTAGAGATCCAACCTTAATTATGCAGCATACATATAGCAAACAATTGTCTATAATGTCTCTTGAAACAGATCGTCTAACTCCAACGGATCGTGGGATCTAAGCATTCCGAAAGTTAAACCTACATTTCGACCAGCTATCTGGTTCGAACAAACCTAATTTATCTGTCACCTCCAGACAATTGATGAAGCATCACCTGTGGCCAATCTTCAATCAATTATAGATACCCCAAACTCCAGAAACCGCATCAGAAAATGTTACAACCAGAGGATATAGCTGCATAAAAATGCATTCACAGGAACAGCACCGTGTTATTAGTTGATCCATCAATTCACCTAACACTTCTCCTCTCTCTATGTGATCTCATTCACCTGTGAGATTTAAATTTAGATTGATAGTCCTTTGCCTGGGTATTCAGACCTGGATTTTGAGAAACAACACTACTGCGACCTGGTATGCTGTTATTCCCATTGGGCAAAAAGGTCAAACCTGGATTTTGAGAAACAACACTACTGTGACCTGGTATGCTATTATTTCCACTAGGCAAAAAGGTTTGATTTATAGGCGGTTGCTCTTTGACAACGTGCTCCTCCGATGGAGCACAGTGGTTTGGAGCATCATTCAAGTAAAAACTGGAAGTGTTGAATAATGGCAGTTCAAAGCACCCATCATCAGCCTGGGTGTAGGAAGTATTGTATTCTTGATGGGTAGATCCCTGAAACGCCAGGGTATCTTCTACTGGTAGTGCACCTGTAAGGGTCTTGAATGCAAATTCCATGCATGGGTCTGACCAATAGTCCCCAAATGGATAAGAAGCTAGTTGCGCATGCAATCTTCTGTTCTGTTCATCTTGATTCTCAGTTACCAGCTCTCCTGTTAGCTTTTCTTTAACAGGCTGGCTTTCAACATTAAGATCCAGATTTCTGTGTGATGGTTCAGCTAGTTGTGAATCTTGCCACTGCTGGTTTTCCACATTAAGATCCACACTTCTCTGTGATGGAGCTACTTGTGAATCTTGCCATTGTTGGTTTTCCTTATTAAGATCCACGAATCTCTGTGATGGACCTAGTTGTACATCTTGCCATTGCTGGTTTTCCACATTAAGATCCACACTTCTCCATGATGGTTCAGCTAGTTGTGAATATTGCCATTGCTTGTACTCACCATTTCGTTTTTCACTGACCTGTTCTACGGCAGACCTTTCTGAGACAAACCGGTCCTCTGCAGGGAATACCCTTCTTCCTGATGCTGATTCAGCTAGTTGAGAATTGTTCAATAATCTATTCTGACCGTCTTGTTCTTTTGCCCGTTTTGCTGTAGGCCTTTCGTAAAGCACATGCTGTTCCAAGTGAACCTTTCCTCTTTCATATGATATTCCAGCTGGCTGAGAATCTTGCAATATTCTCTCATCATTTTGCTCTTTAAACGCTTGGCCCTCTGAGAGACACTTCACAGCTTTTAAAGGATCATCTCGTGATGAAGCTTTTCTGCTTAGAGAGGGCTGATCAGAATCACCAGTTGCTAGATCAGTTTGCTGGGCCAATTCCCCACAAGAGACATTCATGGGAAGGCCTGACGAGGCTGAATTGTTAACCACAGCTTGAAGAGCACGTTCACCTAGATTTAAATCAGCCACCATTTCTGGGTTGTGGCGTGAAAGTCTCTTTGAGACACGACGAACTGGAGTAGATGACTTACTGTTTCTGAATTTTCTCAACCTTGCTGGCACTCCCTTATTACTATGCTTTTCCTTCTCATTTTCTGGCAATTGCTGCTCTGGGAGGAAGTCCAACTGGGGGAATACAACTAATGACCTTATAACATCAACAGTTTCAGCAGCTACAGCTTTTGTGTCTCCAACTGAGTCTCTTGTTTCTGGTTCCACGTCTAGTCTTATTTCAGTATCTTCATTTACATTTTCATATGAATGTTTTTCTGTTATATCAGCTACAATAGATGAAGTACTGGTGTTGAGGTTGAACATACTGCTTTTAGGATGTTCACTGGAATTCTCAGCTTGCAGTGCCATTGAACAAGTAACAGAACACATACTACCTGCATCAGCAACTCCCATTTCAGAATTGAGAATAACTATCAACATGTAGAGAATTCAGCAGGACATATATCAATGACATGACTAAATTGGAGGAATTGAAATGACTGGGGATACTGAATAATGTTGTATCTCCTATCAGAATTGGAGTTTGAGCAAAATTCCTACTAAAATGCATCACCTTTTGATTCATCAGTGGCAGAAAGTTGTATTCCGGTCAAAGAGCACCTTAATTTCTTCGAACTGGTGTCATGTGTTGAGGGCTGTCAAAAGAAAGAAGCTTTCAACCATCAGAAATTCCTCCCTTTCAAGATAAATCAACACACTTGTATTGAGAAATTAAAAATGACCTTGCCGAACTCAAATCTTGTCATGAACAGTGAAATGCATAAAGGATTTGTGACAACAGTCCTCTATTGAACCAAATAAGGGCTAATCAAGAATTAAGTGAAGGAATTCCCAGATTATTTTGTCAGATAGGAACAGAAATTAAAGACATGCAGCAAAATGTTAATTTAATGCAAAACGCCACACATAAAAGATTTTCCTCCTCGTGTAAGAACTCGCAAGGAAAAAAAAACTTGTAAAATGCTTGAATTGGTGGTTGAAATCTCGAAATCATTAAGGTATTGAGTCATTCTTCTAACTTTCCATAGCATTGTTTTGCAGCTATAGTTTATAAAGATATTCCTCATTTAATGAACTTATGAGAACAGGGATAAAGCTCAGAACTGTGGTCCAGATCTGGGAATTATAAGGTAAGAGTCATTCCTCTTACCCTTCTATGGCATCGTCTTTACCTGTAGTTTCGTATAAGCTATTCTTTTTACATATCTAATTCGAATAGAATGATGTGGAATTATTCTATTTGAACTTGGAGTTATTGCTTTCCAATATATCTTCTCTATGAGTATTCTCTAAAACAGTTGCTCAGTCTCAGACCAAGCAATCCCGTTTAAGAAGAGGTGCTTCAACACCTCCAATACATGAAACAAAGTTTTACAGAAGACACCAACTTTACCACTGTTCTTACAGAATCAAATATATCTTCCTAGTAAAAGGTTCATACAAATACGACCAACAAGATTATTACGCAAGCTGAAAAGCAGTAACATTGATAACAGGAGTTATCGAACATATAGCACAAATAAATTTGATGGGGAACACGGGTGGGAGATTCAGAAGGTGCAGACTTACAGAATTATCCTTCATTGTTGAACCCGGATCCCTTTTGGTAGGCTTCACAGCACAACTTCTGATGTCTCCAGTTTGCAGATAGCGCATAACATCCTTTTTGGAACGAAATACATATCCATGCACTGGATCCGTGTAATACTGCAATGTCCAAGTAAACTTAAAATTCTTACTGCAAAATACTAATGCAGCATTCCATGTCTGCCACATAAGCAGCTATATAACCCTTCTCCAGAAGCACCCTTTCTCATGCATATATCCCATATCCTGCATAAGATCATCTCCAACCAAACACCAAATCCTATTTTGATGTAAAATTTGGTATTTTAGTGCTCCAACCCAACACCAATTCTTACACTATTTTAGTGTGTGAATAGTGTTACACCAAATTTGGTGCAACACTATTCATCAACACCAAATCTCTTTTTGATTATTTTATTATTATTTGTACTATATAAAAATTTTGAAAATATAAATTATAATAAAATAATAATAAAAAATTGAAGAGAGAAAAGAATATAAAGAGAATATTCTTTTTTAGTGTAAAATTTAGTGTAGTGGGTTGGAGATGGTTAACACTAAAATAGTGTCAACACTATTTGTTATGTGTTGGAGATGCCCTAATGGTGTAAACCAGACTTTTTTTTTTATGAATCAGTATGTGTAAAATAGACTCTACTTGAGTAGGATGATGTGCATGAGAAAAGAAGGAAGAGAGAAGTGCACAGTGGGAGAGGGAAGACAGAAATGCTGAGGAAGAAGGAGAATACCGGGTCCTTTTTTATCACACGAGCATTTTTTCTCATTCTGAATTCTGTTTTCCAGCCAGGTGGTAATCCATCCACTGAAACTTCTTTGCTCAGAAAAGACTGATAAGAATTGCCAGTTCCTACTGTATGATCCTTTTGCTGGACAAGTAGTTCCTTTTCCCAGCCTGGAGGTATATCATCCAGTGAATTAGAATTGCCAGTTCCTACTGTCGGATATTTGTTCCGGGTAAGCATTTCCTTTTCCCACCCGGGTGGTAATTCATCTGCTGAAGCTAATTCTCTGCTGAGAGAAGCCTGATCAGAATAGCCAGTTCTTATTGCAGGATCTTTGTTGTAGGCAAGTATTTCCTTTTCCCAACCTGGGGGTATTTCATCCAGTGAGGCTTTTTCTCTGCTCAGAGAAGCTTGATCAGAATTGCTAGTCCCTACTATAGGATCTTTGTTCTGGGCAGGTATTTCATACTTCCATCCTGGGGGTATTTCATTCTCCCAGCCTGGGGGTATTTCATCTGGTGAAAGTTTTCTGCTCAGAGAAGCCTGATCAGAATTGCCAGTTCCTACAGTAGAATATTTGTTCTGTCCAAGCATTTCCTTCTCCCAGCCTGGTGGTATTTCATCTAGTGTAGCTTTTCTGCTCAGAGAAGCCAGATCAGAATTTCCAGATCCTACTGTCGGATCTTTGTAATGGGTAAGTATTTCCTTTTCCAAGCCTGGTGATAATTCATCCCCTGAAGCTTTTCTGCTCAGAGAAGCCTGATTAGCATTGCCAGTTCCTACTGTCGGATTTTTGTTCTGGGCAAGTATTTCCTTTTCCAAGCCTGGTGATAATTCATCTCCTGAAGCTTCTTTGCTCAGAGAAGCCTGATCAGAATTGCCAATTCCTACAGTCGGATCTTTGTTCTGGGAAAATATTTCCTTTTCCAAGCCTGGCGATAATCCATCCCCTGAAGCTTCTATCTTCAGAGAAGCCTGATCAGAATTGCCAGTTCCTACTGTCAGATCTTCATTCTGGGTAAGTATTTCCTTTTCCAAGTCTGGTGGAAATTCAAGGCCTGAAGCTTCTCTGCTCAGAGAAGCCTGATCAGAATTGCCAGTTCCTACTGTAGGATCTTTGTTCTGGGAAAATTCCTGACCAGAGACATTCAGGGGGATGCCCAAAGAGGCCGATTTCTTAACAACAGCTCGAAAAGCACGTTCACCTAGATCCAAATCAGCCACCGGTTCTGGGCTGTGGCCCACAAGTCTTTTTGAGATCCGCCGACCAGGTGTGAGTGGTTTCTTAGTTCTGGATCTTCTTGACTGCTCTGGTTTTTCTTTATTAATATGTTTTTCGTGCTCATTTTCTGGTAATTGCTGCTCTGAGGGTAGATCTGACTGAGGGGTTGAGACAGCTGATAACCTTTTAATAGTGTCACTTTCAGCAGCTATGACTTTTGTGTCTGCACTTGAGTCTCTTATTTCTGGCTCTGTGTCTAGACTTATTTCAGCATTTTGAATTGAATGCTTTGCAATAATATCAGCTGCAGATGATGTAATAATAGTGTTTGCATTGGATGCACTGCTTTCAGGCTGTTTCTTGGAACTCTCAGCTTGTACTTCCAGTGAACAAGTAACTGAACGTTTTTGACCTACATCAGCAATCCCAGTTCCAGAATTGAGAAAAAAATGTATATTTAGAAAGTTGATAAGACAAAAATCAAGGAAAAAGATTAGAATGAAAGAATTGAAATGACTGCTGTTGATGGCCCCAACATTTAGTCAAGTATATATCACCTCTAAAAGTTAAAATGCAAGGGAATATTAACTAAAGAAGTATCACCTCTGGATTCCTTAGCAGCAAAAGGTTGCCTTTCGGTTACAGAGCACCCTAATTTCTTCGAATTGGTGTCAACTGTTGTGGGCTACCAAAAGAGAGAATTTTCAACCATTAGAGAACTCTCTTGTTCAAAGTAAATCAACATACATTAGCCCTGAGTTCAAAGAATTAGCTTGTCAAAGTTGAAACTCATGACAAACAATGAAATACATAGTTTGTGATTACAGTCCCAATTAAAGGACTAGTCAAAACAAGGTGCGGAAATTCCAGGGTCATGCCAGAGAACATTAAGTATGCCTATGAATGATGGAGATCTCGGCTTTTTAGGTCCAACGTCAAATCCCAGGGCTCAACCCTGGACAGGCAGTGGAAACTACCAAGCTGGAGTACAGCAGGGGGGAAAGTTGGTAAATCAATCAGGAAAATCTGAAAAATGATCCCTGCAAGCATTTCTTGGTGTGATTGTACAGAAAGGAGCAACAGATGTGTTGATGGAATAACAACTCCAAATCACTCCCTTATGGCTAGAAGTCTCATGTTTATTTAATTGGTGAATCTATCTCCTATAGATACCCCTACCTACACCTCTGACCATTTTTTGGACTTAGTTAGCTCCTTATCCTAAGAATAGGACTACATGTAACGGAGTCAACAAACTCTCTTTTGTAATCAATATCTTTGTAAGCTTTGCATTTGCTTGATGCCATCAATGAAACTACTTCATTAAAAAAAAAAGAGATTATTCTATCATCATATAGTGTTAAGACATGCAGTAAAATGTTAATACAATGAAAAGACATTCAACTTAAATTATTTTTTAATGACAACATTCAACTTAAATTCTACACTTGGAATAGTTATATTTGATATGCAAAATACTTAATATAAAGATTTCCCCATTTAAAAAACTTACAAGAGAAATGACAATGTCAATTTCCATGGATGGTGGTTCAGATTTGGGAACCATGAGGTATCGAGCCGTTCCTTTTTAACCTTCTATATCATTATAGCTAGAGTTTATGATGATTATTTTTCTCATTTAAAAAAACTTGCAAGAAAAGATCATTGATAACGTTCATTGTTCAAACTGAAAACAGAAGGTGCAGTAACATAGAAAAAAGAAGTTATCCAACAAATAGAAATAACAGAGGGGTGTGTGTGTGTGTTTTGTGGTGGGGGGGATCAGGAATGTGATGACTTACAGAACTCTCCTTCATCGTAGCATCTAGATCCCTTTTGACAGGTCTTATAGCACAACTACTGATGTCTCCAGTTTGTAGATAGCGGAAAACATCCTTCTTGGAGCGAAATACATAGCCATCCACTGGATCAATGTATAACTGCAATAACCAAGTCAATTTAAGATTCGCACTAAAATCTTTGAATGTAAATCTACTTATGCAGCATTCTTCCATAAGCAGCTCCTACTCCTGCTAACATAACACAGCCTTTCTCATGTATAACCTGCCACGGCATAATGATGCGAAATAGACTGCTGGAATAGGATGATGTGCATGCAAGAAGAGAGAGAGTGTACCGGGTCTTTTCTTATCCCATTAGCTTTTTTAGTAATTTTGATTTCTTTTTTCCAGCCTGGGGGTAAATCATCCAATGAAGGGTCTCCATTCAAAGAAGGCTGATCAGAGTTGCCAGTTTCTGGTGTAGGATCGGAGTCCTGGAGCAATTCCTGGCTGCAGGCATTCACGGAGAGGCTCAAAGAGGCAGATTTATCAACTACAGCTGGAAGAGCACGTTCACCAAGATCCAAATCAGCCGCCGCTTCTGTATTTTGACCTGCAAGTCTTTTGGAGACCCGACGACCAAGGTTAAGTGACTCTGTTTTACTGGATTTTTTTGACTGCTGTGTCGCTGCTTTATAACTATGCTTTTCCTGCTCATTTTCTAGTAGTTGCTTCTCCGAGAGGAGATCCGACTCAGTGGAAACAGCTGATGGCTGTTTAACACCAACACTTACAGTTTCGATTTCAGCATCTTCAACTACATTTTCAAAGGAATGATTCTCATTTATCTCAGCTAAAATGGATGTGATGATGGCATTAGGATCAGACGCACTGCAGTCGGGCCGTTTCTTCGAACTCTCAACTTGCTGTGCAGGTGAGCAAGTACCAAAACTTTTCCCCCCTACATCAGTAATCCCAGTTTCACAATTGAGAAACAATTACCAACATCTAGAGAGAGAGAGAAGGTAAACATATTGATAAAGAAAAATAAAATGACTAGAACAAATGACCAGACGCTGAATAAACGATGCACATCCTCTCAGATAGGGACTACAGAGCAATATTTCCAACTACAGATTATCACCTTTCGACTCGTCAGTGGAAAAAAGCTGTCTTCCTGCCGTAAAGCCTCCTAATTTCTTCAAGCTGGCATCATCTGTCGTGGGCTATCAAGAGAAATAAATTTATAAACATCAGAGATCCCTCCCATTCAGGGTAAATCAACATCCACTAGTCTTGATAATAAGCAAACTAAGCTCATAAACTTCATTTTTTTTCAAAAACTATGTCTACAAAGGATTAAGACCAATTACAGTCCTTCATGAAACAAAAATAAGGCTAGTCAAGAACAAGGAGGAAGAATTTCAAGATCGACCAGTTAGACAGAAAGAATATACCCATATCTGCGAAATGTTAATATGGTGAAAAGTCATTCAACTTTGATAAAAAAAATAAAAATTGAGAAAGGTAACAATTTTGTATATAAATCTTCAGCACTAAGGCTGGGATCCCAAAAAATTACATCACAGAGCTACATACAACTGAGTAGCCTCTGCAACCCAAAAAAAAGCCCTATTCCAGGTCCTATTTCATCTTACAAGGATCATAGAATGTCTACAATTGCTACAGGATCATCTATATACTCAGAACTACACCAATAGCAAAAAGTGATATTGCAGTTCATTTTAATCTTATGCAAAGGACTACTGATACTTTGAAAACATCTTGACTACTGATACTTTCAAAACTTCTTGAATTGCTCTCATTCCAAATGGTCCACCATATCACTGCTGGGACAATTTTCCATCTGTTTTTGTCTGTGCTACCATTCCCTTCATTGTTCTAGCTTACTAGAGCCTGACCTGCCCTTTCTGGCATAGTCCATCTTATGCCTCTGAAACTAGTAAACAGGCTCCATAGCTGGCTAACCACTTTACAATGTAAAAACAGATGGTCGATTATCTCTGCCTTTTGCTCACAAAAAAAAACACCTTGGGCACATTTGGATGCCCTTCTTCCATTCAACTTCGATTTTACACTTGAATGATTATATTTGATATGCAATATCAGACAAGATTCCTCCTCATTCAAGGGACTTACAAGGAAAAAGACAATAAATAGCATTTGGATGATGGTTCAGATCTAGAATCATAAGGTATTGAGCCATTCCTTTGCCATCCACCAAACAGTCACTAGCTAAATTTCTTGCAAGTTATTGAGCTTGTTTGGATTAGCAGATTGTAGATAGTTGATAAGCTTTAAGTGCTGGAAAAAAAATTTAAGTGCTGAAGGAATCTTTTTAAATAAACGTGTTTGGATAGAAGTGTTGAAACAGATAATAAACAGCTAATGTGTTTGGTAAAAAAGTGTTGATAAGATGGTCTTTTGTTAAAATGACTAAAATATCCATAACATTTTTACAAAAAATCAACAACAACAAACCCATTGTAGTCTCATACACGGGGTCTGGGGAGGGTAGAGTGTACGCAGAGACTACCCCTACCTCGAGGAGGTAGAGAGGCTGTTTTCAGAAGACCCTCTACCTCAAATATATTTCATATATTAAAATATATTTTTGCAAGGAAAAGGACGAACGACAAATATAGAGTGGAGAGTAAGTTAGAGCTTTGTTTGTAAAAGGTACTTAGTGAATTAGAAAATATATCAAGGATAAAATCATAAAACTTTAGTCAAACCAAAAGTACTTACAAATTGAAAAGCCATAAGTTGGGAATGAGCAACTTACAGGTTTTGGCTAATTTTGGAAGGCTTATAAACACTTTGACTGCTATCTAACGCATAAATGAGCCAAAAGGTGCTTACAAGCCAGTTTAACTAGTTTATAAGATTAGCCGAATGCCCTCGTTGTCTACACATCTTTCAATTTGCATAATAAGATGTGAAATTATTCTCTTTAAACTTGGATTTTTCAAGTGCAACTAAAATTTAACAACTTCAATGAGCCTGCCTGCTTCAGAAGGCACTAAATACACTACTCTTACAGGATGGAATGTGTTTTCCTACTAAAGGGTTGAGACTGGTGCATCTCACTGAAGGCAACATTACAAACATGACCAACAAGGTTCTGTACGCAAGCTGAACACTTAAATGAAAAAGGGCTATAAAATAAGTTCAAATAACAGCAGTGATGGGTAGAGGGAGGGGGAATCCAGAAAGATGTGACTTACAGAATCATCCTTTGTAGTTGAAGCTACATTCCTTTTCACAGGTCTTCTAGCACACCTACTAGCATCTCCAGTTTGTAGATAGCGGAAAACTTCCTTTTTGGAGTGAAATTCATATCCATGTACTGGATCCGTGTAGAACTGCAATGACCAAGTCGACATAAAATTCTCAACTTTGAATATATATCTACTGTCACAGCATTCCACGTCAATCCCACAAGGAGTCCCCTAACCCTGTTTCCATAGCACCCTTTCTCATGCATGCTAAAATACTGCATAAAGGTGCAAAACAGAACGTCCCCCTTAAACAGATTATACTTGTATATACAATATGGGTTGTGCAAAGGTTAGCACCATATCCACTTTAATTTACCCAAATTGTCCATACTATCTCATTCAAAAAAGGACGTTTATGAAGTCTCTTCTCCCCAACCCCACTCCCCACAATCTTTTTCCCAGCTCCCTACTGCTTCAATGAAATTCCTGTTACGGCTTCGATTAGTTTCTAGCCTTTCAATTAGCACACCCAAGATTGATCATGGAAGGGATAATGAACCCATTTTAGCACAAGTGAGGTGGACTTTGTGGAGACGACATGAGTAAATGAGATGGGTTTCTTTCAATTGGGAAAAGTCTGTTGGAGTTGAAGATGGACAATAAATACCTTGGTAGACAATATTTCAAAAAAATTTAGCTTTGTTATGAAAAGATGCACATATTATAAATTTGTATGGTTTCAACAAATCCTTTCTAACTTCCCCTTTCCTATTGATGAACAAAATTAAAATTACTCGAACCATAGGTCAATTCCCTTTTTATATTGGGAAAATGAAAAGTGGGTATGGTGCTAAGTACTACATTCATGTAGTAGGTTCACAAAATCCTGTATATACACACACATACATAGATGATAGATAGTAAGAGGAGGGGGGAGGAGGGGCTGAGGAAAAAAGAGAAATACCAGGTATTTCCTTGTTCCACGATCATTTTGTCTACTTTCTTTTTTCCAGCCAGGGGGTAATTCATCTGCTGAATCGCAGTCAACTGCAACCTAAATGTTACTACAAAAATTAGCAAACCGTAGTGAATAGAACAGCTATAGATCATATCTATCAGAAGCATCTGAGGTATTACAGAAGAAACACTCTTTGCAGACGGACAGCCACTGCCAGGTTTCTGTCTTTTGGATTGGGGACTTTGTGCCCCATTTTCTTTGGAACCCAGAGATGTTTTCTCATTTAACATAAAGTCCTCTCCAGCACCATGCTGAAACAAGAACATTATTACATGAGAATACTAGCAACATCTCAAGGCTACACTAATTGAATTGCTTTCAACAGCAACTTAGATATTACTAGAGAATCAGCAAAACCCTAGTGAATTAAAGAATTAATTTTTTTCAGAGGTATCTTAAGTATATTACAGAAGGAGAAGTCTTTGTAGTCCTGGTAATGCCAGATTTCTTCCTTTTGGCTGTGCAACTCTGTTCCCCAACTTCTTCAAAATCCTGAGATGCTTTCAGCTTGGAAAATGACCCCTCCTCAATGCCAGGCTGAGAAAAAACATAATAAGACGAGAATAAGTTGCAGTTCCTAAATGCTACACCCAGTGAATTGCTTTCAACTGCCACCTATATGTTACTAGAGAAATCGGTAACCCATGGTGAACTACACAGCTAACAATCAAATCTGTAAGCAGTGTCTTTTTTTGAGAAGGAAGTCTGTAAGCAGTATCATAAGTACATTACAGAACAAATAGTCTTTACCGAGGCCTGGTCGGTGTCAGATTTCAGCCTTTTGGATTTGCGAGTCTGGCCCCCACCCCTGATATTTTTGGAATCCTCTGATCTTTTCTGATTTGAAGAAGATACTTCACCATCTCCATGCTGACACAAAAACATAATTACACATGAAGATGCTGTAGTAACCCAACAACAACAACAAAAATACCCAGGGTAGGTAAGAGGTCTGGGCTCACATGTCGGATCTGGTGAGGGTGGTGTGTACGCAGACTTTACCCCTACCTTGTGCAGGTAGAGAGGTTTTTTTCGGATTGACCCTCGGCTCAAGTAAAGCATTTTAAATTCTCTTCTACAAAGAATGTGGAAAATATGTAATAACCTAAGGCTACAAAAACTACCATCAAATTCTTTTCTGGAACTTGCCTCCTCCATCAAACTTTTACCTACTCAAGTACTCTTTCCTATAAGGAATGTCCAAAACATGAGTCAGGCTCCCCAATGATAGATTTTTTTCATTTCAAACTAGTTACAAATGCATGGTGCAACTCTTTTTAGTACTTTTGTCATTTCCAACGGGCCACTGCCAAAATAAACACAAGCAACTTCCCTTTTCTCTTAAAGATCCTTAGAAACAGAGTATTCATTATTAGAATTACGCAGATCAAGATACCAATAAAGAGATCAAATCTCATCCAAAGTACTTTCGTTTCTTTATTTTTGTTTTGACTGCACCACCTTTAATATGTGGCTCCGTATGACTTCTCCAAAAAATTAGGGAAAATAATAAACAGATTTTATCATGGTGAGAAAGTTAAAAGGGAGAGAGCCTACTATCTGTCCTTCTCCCGCGATGTTGTTTTGCTTCATAGTTTTGAGATATTTAGATACTTCAGGCTTTGAATAAAATTTGCTTCCAGTTGATGGATCAATGTAAACCTGAAAGAACAGCAAAAGAAATAAGAATGTAAACTAAAGATGAGGTATGATTGGAGCATTTTATCGGCAAAGTAGCATCACTCCTGCTCTAAAGGCTATGCTTCTTCCTGAGAAGTCGCGAACTAGGACAACTGCTGCTTAGTGTTGCAGCAAAAGAACTGTTACACAGAAAAGGGGACTACAGCCAAGCTACCGGAAGCCCCTAAAGAAGTTTCTTAGGAATACTTGGTTGAAGTTCCTATGACAAAAAGAACTCAAAATTTGTATAATTGAAGTTAAATCATGAAGCTTCTTCAATTTGAGTTTTCTCTATAGTATTTCCCTAATTATCAAACCCTGTAAAAATGCAGCAGATCACTGAATCAGGAGTTGGCCGGATGATTAAACTGGTCTGAGGTTTTGATACACATACAGGACCAAATTTGATTTTGCTAAAACACATTATATTGCTTTTACCAATGTTCTAAAATACTACTCCCTCTGTCCCAATTTATGTGCCACCACTTGACTTGGCACAAAGTTTAAGAAAGATATGTAGACTTTTGAAATTTGTGGTACAAAACAAACCTTAGACATTTTTTGTGAAAAAAAAATCACTTGTATGTCTATAAATCATTGCATTGAGGGTAAAAGGAAAATTTTAAAGTTAAGTTACAAATCATTTCATTAAGGTTAAGAAGAAAATTTTGAAGTTAAGTTATTTCTAATTATAGAAATGTGGGACTGACTTAAAAAATGGTCTCATAAATTGAGACAAAGGGAGGGCATTTTTATGAAGCTGACAGGGTATTTTACCCTCCTTTATGTGTGGGGGTCAATGACCACTTGCCCCGTTGTTAGCAAATCCTCATGTGTTTTTTTTTAGGATGAAATCCTCTTTTTTTTCCATTGACCCTAACAGAGGAGCTCCAATCTGAAGTACAAGGAAGGGTAATTTTAACCCTAGTCAAAATCAGAGAGTAAGTTTGACCATTTTCCAAAAGTATTTTGACATGTGGAATCCACCCAGCCCATGCTGGAGTGTCCTTAAAATCAAGGGCAAAAACAAGACATGTTGTTAGCGGTAAAGGTATCAGGTATGAATTGCCCCAAAGTATAACCGAGAGTACTAAAAAGATATTTTTTATGGCAAAGGGGTAAATTTGGAATTTTTCTCAAGGCCCTTTCTATCTTATTAGTCAAGCGCGCTAGCTGCAATCAAAAAACAGCGCTAACTAGAAATAGAAAGTGCTTTGAAAGGCGCCGGCTACCTTCTTACTGACAGCACAGCTAGGTGCTGGCACTCAATTAGTAGCGCTG
>JAJONR010000022.1:0-47997 GCA_029582245.1 Solanum etuberosum
ATTTTATTTTATATAATTAAAATTAGAATTTTTCAAAACCGTCCCATGCATCATTTTTTTTTGGTATTAGTATGATAATTATTTTTAAAAATTCATCATGTGAAGTTATAAACTATGTATATTTCTACAGAATTTTGATAAAAATTCTCTAAACACTTTTACTATTTAAAAGGTGATTAATTAAGGAATCATGAAAGACAATATGTTGGTTTGTACTTTAAATGTAGTCATTTTCATCACTTCAGGCCCAAGACACTTTTAAAATATCCTAAATTTAATACTTTTAAATTTAATATATAAAATATATCCTAAATTTAATAAGTATGGTTTGATAATTTTTCAACTTTTTGTTGTTGTAAAAACCTACTTACTTAATTTCTACGATTATAAATTACCACTTATAACTTGATTCTTTAACATAGTAACTATAAGCTAAAATAACAATTATTTTCTTTCAATTCTATCCCTATTTAGATAAGTGAGTTTTTATGTAACCAAAAAACTAACTAAATAAATAACTATATAATCAAAAGTAAGTTAATAAAATGATTGTTTTACATTTTAGGAGTAAGTGAATTTCTTAAAAAAATATGTACAAACTAAAATATCACTTCATATGGAATGTTCAATGGAATATTTTATATATATCATATATTGATTTAAGGGTGCACTCTTCCTTGAAAACAAAAGTATGTACAATGTCAACTAACAATGACATTATTATAGTATAATTGTATCAGTGTGACAACAACAAAATATCCAAATATGCAATGTACATAATCTCACAAATTAAAGTGAGGTTTGAAAAGAGCAGAGGTAGATAAATTGTATTTCTATTTTAAAGGTGAAGTAGAGAGGTTATTTAGACCGAATGACCCTATGAAATTACATTGATATTTCCACATATTATGAATAACGTAGGAGACATTTCTATTTTTCTCCTGGGAAATCTTAGAATTTCGCCTGATTAACTTTCAATTCGTCGGTGACCATCAAATGATGAAATGTGAATAACCCGTCCTTCTCTCTTTTTAAAGCAGGGGCGCTTCTGGTTCTGTCGGTGCTTGAAACAATTGTCTTTTCCATATTACTATATCGTAATGATGATACGTATGTAATGCATTGTATGTCCCATTTTTCTACTATTCTCGAAAGTCGATAACTATTCATAGCTATTATTTTGACACCAAAGAAGAGTTCGATCCAATACTTTATTTCTCTCATACTTGATCCTGATTCGACATTAGAAGTATATTGATTTTCCCCCAATAACTGAATACTTTTATATTTAAATACTGCATATTTGATTCATCCATAAATCCATTTTATTCCATATAAGTTATAGTTTCAATAAGAATGCTAGTCCTTACTGTTCATATGTTGTAATATGAATATACCACATCGTTCATTTGACAAGGCCCACATGATGTGCATCTCTGGTGTTCTGCTCGTGGAATAGAGAAAGACTCTTGGCTCAAGACAAAAAACAGTCTAGGAAAAAACACAATAAAAGTAAAAAAGACAATATAGAGTAACAAAAACCACATATAATATCATTATGGATGGTAAAAAAAAATACTTTCATGCTCTTAGGCAGATATTTCTATATTTGAATGTATAATTATGGATTGTGAAACTATTGCACGATATGATAAAACAATATTTTTGTACTCGTGATGGCTTACCATGAATTGTATGTACTGTCAATTGGTTATATTTGATCAACAAATTTAATATTTTATGTGATTTCACATATTATTTTCTATCAATTCATAAGAATATTTCAAAATATATAGTCAAAAATAAGATTTTGTGTTATTGAGCATGTGTTAGAAAATGTGAATTAATTATACCATTCTACATTGCAAAATGATACTACTATATATACTATATGTGATTTCTTCAACTTTGACTATTATTGTAATATATAATATATAATATAGATTGAATATTTCCCCTGTAATGATTTTCTTTATGAATATAGAAAAGAGATTTTTATGATTTCCTCTATCCATATGGAATTAATTAATGTCTATAAGAAGTGATCAAAGATCGTTAAGAACAAGAACAATAATATATATAACATATCTTGTATACGTAATTTTATAAGTAATGGAGTCTACAGAGGATAGAAAGTGATTTACCCTCCTCCCTCTGAAAGAAGGATTTCCAATGTCAATCAGAATAAGTCGAGTTCTAAAGTAGATATCAAGACACTGAATATGAAGAACGAAAAAAGACATGATAAAACATTAAGTCTTAGAAGAGAAGTAGATGAATGACTATAAATTTACATATGGTAACTACACTTTATAAATATTCCTAAAGGCTATATCGATATTGGATCTAGTGACAATTAACTAATGTTGGTAAAGACTTTAACACTCTTTATTAATGTACATATTTATTCCCGTTAAAAATTATTTTTATAATTGTAATATATGGCTCGTAAAGAGAACTATAGTTTACTAACTTCACTTGATATTTTTTATTATAAAGTAAATTATTTATCCTACAATTTTTGTTTCTCACATATTATAAATAAATACCTTTCACAACTATATTAAGATATTATTAATGAAGTTGAACAATTAAATGTACGTCTCTCGGTTATACAAATTACACGTCAAAATAGTAATACTCCTATTAGAGAACCAAAAACAAGTATTTAAACTATAACACCTCTTTTTAGTAAGTTCGAATTACCGTACTTGTTATAACTGATTATTACACTGTTCACCTCTTTCTAATACGAATAAATATAAAATCAATTATAACATAAATGGTATCATAGATATCACTAAATAAATATGAGCAATCTACCAATACCTCAATTAACTTTATTACTTCTTCCACCTTTCTTGTTTACAAAGCTGGTAATATGTTAATATGTAGTACAAATATATAAATAATGTTAACAAATTAACCAACACTTACCTATGAAGCAAATAAAAATTAAATAAAAAACTTCAGCTCAAGCACATAAAATTTTAGAAATAATACTTATTATTATATGAAGTATTAATATCCTACATTTTTTCAACACTATAGAAAGTTACATCACACTAAAGTTAGTACTACTAATAAAAATATAATATTTTTTTCCATTAAATAAGAAAATAGAAGAAATATTCAAAAAGAAGAATTTCGCCATTCAAATAAAAACAGGAACTAAAATAATTTTCAAAATCAAAATTTATTTAGCACTAGAAACAAAGTTCATATATTTGACAAAAACAACAAATATTTGAAGTGATACTTTGAGAATTTTTGAAGAGAATGAAGCACATACTATTTCTATTTATAGATTTTTCTCCTAAGGATGCAACTTGCAATTGTTTTTGATTTTAAAGTTGCAATTTGCATTTGTTTTTCCAAAATTGGCAAGTTGTAAACTTGTCTTTTTTTTTGAAAAATGCATTTCTTTTGAATTGCTCTTTTCTGCCCTTTTGAATCTTTTCCTTTTTTATTTTATTTGTGTTTTTTTTTTTTTGCTATATTTGGTGGGTCCCATACCAGGGAAAATTTGCACAAATATTTCAATCTTTTTAAAAATAAAATAAAATTAAATGGGGGAAGGGGAAGGGGAAATAAGAGAAATGATTACGAATTTCCATCAACAAGGTGGAAGTTCAGACAACTAATTAATTGAGCTATTAGGATTCTCGTATTTGCTGCATCTTTTAATTCCTCCCTTCTTCTTTTTTATTTGGGAAAAAAGGTAAATATACCTCTTAATTTGTGATATAGAGTATATATACCTATCGATAAAAAAAATGGTTCATATGCATTATCGTCTAACAAATGGTGTATTTATATCTTCACAATCTAATAAATGATGCATATTTATACTTTTCGTTAACAAATTCATATTTACTAAATTAAAAAAACAAAATAAAAAAAACTAAATACACAACTTATTTTATCATATTCTTTAAAATTCCCTATCATTTGAAATGTTTTTTACAAAATTCCTATGCTCTCTCTCTCTCTCCTATTATGGGGTACATCACTCTTACGCGATGTATCAAACACGATATACTAAGACATGTGTGTTTTGTATCAACAAAGATAATGTATCGAACCGCGATATATCAAGACGTTGAGTGATTTATCTAGACAATGTGTCTTTGTTTCAACAAAGATAAATGACTGAATAGAAGAGAGATTAAGTATTTTTCAATTGGGTTGGATCAGGATGGATAAGCAAAACAAATAAGGTAATTTTTTAAAATTATGTGATATTTTTTAAATTAAAATCAATTCTAGAGTTATTATTTTTAATTAAGTAAATAAATGTAGCTCTATCAACGAAAAGGATAAATAAGTATCATTTGTTAAATTTCAAAAATGCATATGCACCATGCTTTTAATGAGGAATATATTCCCTCGAAATCACAAAGTTACTATATACATTTGCCCCTTTTTTTCCTTTTTATATTGTTTGTTTTTAAAGTTGAATGGGTATATTTGCCCCTTTCCCCCTTTTTATATTGTTTGTGTGGGATCTTTTTCCATTGCAAAATCAGTACTTAACCATATATCTCTTTATTAATTTTGATGAGCTATTGACCTTCTTATTAAATCATGACATTTTTAGCAAGGAAAAATAAAAATATTAAAATTAAACAATAACTTAATTTATGCATGGTATTTTTTTTAATTATTAGTTTGTAAATGGTAAGTATTAAGATTATTTTGTAGTCTCGAACAAAACTAGAGTATCGGTTACCGGAAAAAATTCATTCGAATTTTCTAAAATAAAATAATAATACAATAATAATAAAGTTAAAGATAATTTTTTAAGTAAGCATTTATATATATGCATTTTTGCTTAATCATCATCATTCCACACTTAAATTTTTGTCCATCCATGAGCAAGCAATAAAATACAATCTCAGCTTATGTAAATATTGTATAAATAACATATATGAATGTATATATATTTCTGATACATAATTATATATCATATATACACAATAATATATTAATTATACAATATCAATATATTATATAATCAATTATACAATACTGATACATTGCATAACTAATTATACAATATACATATATTATATATTCATACAATCATGTTTATCGAAAATACTTTTTGTTACATGTACTATCATAAAAGATGCCCTTGTGAAAATATGGATGATTGTTTAAAGAATAAATAATCGTTGCCGTAGAAATGACAACTTGGAATTTATTTTTTTGAAAAACATTGCAAACATATATTGGGCTGGGCTAATATTTTTGAAAGTTATGTCAAATGAAGAGTCGGGTGGATTCGATTATTGATGGAGTCGTTTTAATAGCTCTATATACCATGAATATATCAAATAACAAAAAGTAGAAACTCCAAACTTATCACTATTTTTTTCAATAGTTTTATTAGATTTATATTTTTATTTCAGTATTTCTATATTCATTTCGACATTTAATTAATATATAAAAATTGAAATTACATCTACGATAATTCCCTCAAATTAACGTATATATTGCTAATTGCAAACTCTAATTTATTGTAGAAAAAAGGTATTACTAGTACTAATTAATTAATTCACACTCTATTATTGTCATTATGCTTCGGATACAATAGCAACTCCAAAGCTTTGGAAAGCAGAAATCACACAAAGGAAAAATTATATTCCTTAATTTTGTGATTTAGAATTAATAGACCCTTCGTTTAAAAGATGGTGTATATATATCTTCATCGTCTGACAAATAATGTATATTTAATTACTTTTTTTTTGTCAACAGACTTATATTTTACTAAATTGAAAAAAAATAATCTTAAAACTAATTTTTTTAATTCTAAAACTATCAAGTGGATTCAAAAAATTACCTTATCCATTTTTTTTCTTCCTCTGAAGACCTAATCCAAATCGGAAAAAAATTCAATTTGTCTCCTACTCAGTTAAAAAATGAGTTTGCGTCAGATCTGAATAAAAGAGGATTGATTTTTTTAGTTGGGTCTAGACTCTAGAGAGGTAAAATAAAAAGGTACGCGGTAATTTTTTAAATTCATGTGACATTTTTGGATTTAAAAATCTAGTTTTAGGATTATTTGTTTTAATTCATTAACGAAAAATGTAAATATACATTATTTGTTAGATAAAGAAGGTATAAATACACCATTTGTTAGATGATAAAGATATATATACATCATTTTCTTTAATGAAAGATATATCCGTTTCAAATCACAAAGTTGAGAGATATATTTGCCACTTATGATAAGCTAAAATAGTCATCGACCACCGTCTTAGTCCTTGTTAATGGGTCCCTAATAGAGAGATTAGTCAAGGAGACCCTATGTCCCTATACTTATTTATTATTTGTATGAACTTATATCTATTTACATTAATTATCAAGTGGATATTGCCTTGTGTTTGGCAATTATCATATTAGTATTATATATTCCGATATTATGTTAACTGAGTTTTTATATATAAATTAATAAAATCGTCTTTAGTTAAAATAAATAAATCAAAATTCAAGAAAGAAAGACAGAACTAATTAAGTCAAAAGAATTACCACACCAAATTAAACACAATTTAATTTTTTTTAAAAACATCACTTATTTAGCGACAAGTAAGTAATTAAAGTAAATTAATTTAGTGTCCACCGCCACCAACGCCGTTACCAACACCACCAAGCAAACCACCACCAATTCCAATGCCAATACTTCCTACATGGTCAATACTTCCACCTATACCAATTCCAATGCTCACACCACCACCATCACCGCCCCGTGAGCCACCTACGTCGAGCATGCGCGGCCCTAACACCTCAGCAGAAACCATAATGCCACTTAAAAGAATAATTAAGAGAATTATTCCAATAACACGAGATGATGAGATACTCATTATACCTTAATATTTATGAAAGAAGAGTTAAAAAGGTTAAATATTGCTGAGATAATAACTTCTATATGAAATGTTGATATGGATCGAAAAAAGGGTGCACTTGTCTAGGCAAGTATATATAGTGTTAAATTATTGGTAATTTAATCCTTTTTCAATAGTAGTCGACTACCAATAACATTTTATTATTGTGCATGTGTTAGGAGCTAAATATGAAATAATTATAACATTGTGAATGAATTAAAGGAAACAATACAATTGTTTGGCTATTATATATTAATATATATGTAAGTTTTATGATTATTAAAAGAGATCAAGGATCATTAAGGGATCTTTCTTATTGGCTTCCCACAAACTTTATATAAAACTAATAAAAAAAGATTATATTTGTCAATAAGATATCTTCATGAAGATTGTGATTTAATTAATTTAATTTGTTCATATTTAAAAATACGGGGAAATCATAGTTCATTACACAATAATACAAAAAGAATGTAGTTGAGTGATCTATTGATAAATCGAAAAAAATATAACATGAAGTCAACAACAATATATTCAGTACTTGAAATTCTTAGTCGTGTTTTTTATATATATAATAATAAAACCAACTTCATAGGGATTTCAAAATCAACATAAAATTATTTATTTCACACCTCCTAACATATGTTGAATATTAAAATGTTCATGGCAGTCGACTAACTAAAAAAGAAATGGTCCTTTTTAACGCTATATATAAATACTTGCCTAGACAAGTTCATTATTCCTCACATTTTTTTTCAAGTGTTTTCTCATTATTTGGTCATTGATTTTTATCTCTTCTTAATAAATATTTTTTGGTGCATTTTATTAAACTAGCTAATATACAATGGGTGTTATCTCAGCTCGTATTATTGGAGTAGTTCTCTTAATTGTTCTTTTTAGTGGCATTATGGTTTCTGCTGACGTGTTAGGGCGGCGCATGCTCGGTGCAGTCGGCATTGGCGGTGGTGGTGGTGATGGCTTAGGTGGCTTTGGATTTGGTACAGGTGGAAGTGTTGGTGAGGCAAGTGTTGGCACTGGATTTGGTGGCGGTATGCTTGGTGGTGAAGGTCTTGGTGCTGGTGGTGGTGGACACTAAATTAATTTATCTTAATTATAAGATTATTGTTGCGTAATAAGTGGTGTTTTTATTAATTTCGAAATGGTGTAATGAAATTATGTTTAATTTGGTGCAATAATTTTTTTGATTATTAGCTCTTTCTTTCTTGGATTTTAATTTAATTTATCAAAGGAAGAGCTACATTTTTTTTAAACATGTTGTATCATTTCTATGTATTTCTTGTGTGATTTATTCTTTCCAAATTAATCGATGTGATACTTTCGATATGAATTTTGTTAAATTTGTAACTAATCGTTTTGATTTCTGTTAAAATTGCTCGAACCGTTTGTTATAATGAAAATTACTAATAATATTTTCTACGATAAACTTGAGTTTGTAGTTAGCAATATGTTACATTAACTTGATAGAATTTTGTTTTGTGTAAATTCATTAAATATTGAAGAAATAAATATAGAAACTCTGGAATTAAAATAGTGAGCTAATAGAACTATATAAGAAAAAAGGTGACAAGTTTGGAGTTTTTACTTACATTTTCATGATACATAGAGCTGTCAAAATGGCTCAACCTTAGCGGACTATATGATTCAATCCACTTGACTATTAATTTTCACAATTATTCATATTTTCACAATCTATAAACACAAGACTCGATTCTGATCCTAACCTAGACCCCGACTCTGATTGACCCTTATTCAAGACTCAACTCTAGACTCCATCCCGATCCTAACCTCAGCTCGACTTGGACTTGGGGTTGAACCCTATCCTCAACCCAGTACCCAGCCATGACTTAGTACCCAACCTCGACATGAACCAAAACTTGGGACTTAGCCTTCGACCCAACTTCAACCAAGGACCCGACCTCCCACCTGGACCTAGGACTCAATCACTAACTCACCTCGACACAAAATCTAATCCTCAGCCTAACTTTGACTCGGGACTCCAATTCCAACCCTTTAACCCTAGCCTAATCCTAATTTGGGAGCATGGACTCGAGACTCGGTTTCAACCCTAGCCTCAACTCAAGACTTGATCCCGACTTGGACTTGAAATCTGATCCCGACTAATTGAGACCCAACCCCTTAGCTCTATCCCGACATTGGTCCAGATCCTCGACACAAAATTCGAACCTCAGCCTGGCCTTGACCTGCGACTCGAACCCCGACCTGAACTCACAATGATAATATCTGGAGTAATATTTATGAAGACTTGTTTGTGGATATTTGGTTAAGAAAATTTATTAAAGTCTCTAAAATAAAACACTAAAAGTTGAGTCAAATTGGGTTGGTTGTGTTACGATCCATCACTTAGTCCATTTTGATTCAATCCATATATCTTAGCCACAAAAAAATTGCTTTGGACAGGGTTGAACATTGACTCGTCTATTGATTCAACTCATCTTGATTAGCCCAAACTTTCGCCCAAACAACCCATTTACTACCTCTAAAAATCACATATTTCCTTTCATTTAGGTGAATTCTTGAGATAGCGTTGCCATATGTAAATAACTCATGTGTCATTCATCAACTTCTCTACTAAAATTTGATGTTATATTAGTAGTTTTTTATTTTTCTCTACTCGATGCTTAAAATTGATCCTCGATTGATTCAAATTTAGGCCAAAAATTCCTTTTGGAGGTCAAAATACTTCTTATCAAAGGCGGTTTTATTTTCAAATCTCAAATTCAAGATATCTGGCAAAAAATTTAATGACACTATACTTATCATCACATGCAACAACCTTTAATGGTCTATCCGACAATTTCGTAATCCGCTTGATAACTATAGTGATTTTTATATTATTTCTAAATATGTATTTATTTCACAAAATAAAAAAAGAGATTCTCTATAACACAATATACACAAGAATTATTTTCTATAGTTCATGGAAAGCCACTACATGAGTACAAAACATTTTTTTAAAATTTACAATGCAATCGTGCATTGCTTAATTACTAAATCCTAATGATTCCATCATTATCTTCTAATCATTAATGGAATATTTGCCTAAGATCTAATCATTCACAATTATATAATTCACAACTCCAAACACATGCTCAATATTATAATGTTATTGTTAATACTATATATACTTGCCTAGACAAAGTAATTAATCATCACACTTTCTCATTAATTATTTGGTCTTTTAATTTTAACTCATCTTTCATAAATATTAAAGTTATAATGGCTATCTCATCAACTCGTGTTATTGGAGTAGTTCTCTTAATTGTTCTTTTTAGTGGCATTATGGTTTCTGCTGACGTGTTAGGGCGGCGCATGCTCGGTGCAGTCGGTATTGGCGGTGGTGGTGGTGATGGCTTAGGTGGCTTTGGATTTGGTACGGGTGGAAGTGTTGGTGAGGTAAGTGTTGGCACTGGATTTGGTGGCGGTGTGCTTGGTGGTGAAGGTCTTGGTGCTGGTGGTGGTAACTAAATTGATTAATTAATTTACCTTATATGGTAATAATCGGATTTTTTAATTATTTTTTCTGTATCAATTTATATGCTTTTGTTTTTATGAGAGATGGTGTGAAATTGTGCTTCTTTTTATGTGATTTTATTTTTCCAAAGTTGTGATGTTGCAATTGTTTCGGAAGCTTAATGGATTAAATTTACGTTCCTTTTAATTCGATATGATGATGATTGAATTTCGAATGTATCGATTTATTCTTCGACAATAATGGTTATGTCTGATCTTTTGCTATTCAATCCATCGAACTTTTCATTTAGCAAGATATTTAAAATGCTAGCCCAATCTTAGACATATGTTTAAGCGCGCTAGTGCTAGCAATTTTTTTAAAAAAAAAATTGCTAGCACTCAATCGCGACAATGATATATTGTCATTTGTTAGGTGATGAGTACTTTTTCATGCAATTTCTTAAGTAAAATCTGACACAATTATTTATATTTTCATCATTTAAGGAGAAAAACAACAAAAGAACAAAGACTGATATTCAAGATGATCAAGTGAATTCATTAATACTTTTATATATAATAAAAATATAAAATTTACCATTAAAGTGTACTCACTCTATTTCTTAAGGTTCACCATATGCACAAAGAGAAAAAATTTCCAGACAACAAACAATTAAATTCATCTTGTATATATTTCTTCTCATTTTGGTAAGTTCTTGACATATAGGGTTATCATATGTAAAGTCATATCTCATTCATCAACTTCTCTTCTAAGATTTAATGTTTTGGGTTCGACCAATTCAGGTTTTCACCAGAAGTTCTTTCTTTAAGGAGCAAAATGTTTTCTATCAAAGGCAAATTTATTTATAGAATTCAAGATCTCTGATATTAAGAATGATGAGATAGTTACTATCTCACCACAATATATTTAGTTGTCTATTGAATTATTTTGTACCCGCCCGACAATTATATATTGTTTTTTTGTTGTAATTTTTCTAAGTATAGTATTTTATTTCATAATAAAAGAGAAGAAATCAACCAGAATCACATATATCAATGTAATCTTATAAATGGAATATGAAAAGAGAATGGTGTGTACGCAACTTTAGTCTACCTAGTGAAAGTAGATTTAACTTGTTTCTGATATATCCTCGGTTAAAATAAAACATCACAAGTCACAAAAATGAGTAAGAAAAAGAAATACAATACTAAAGGCACATCGTAGAAAAATAGAAAAAGGAAGAAGAAGAAAAACAACATTAATAGATAATAACAAATAATCGAAACACAAGAAATAATTGATAATCATCGAATAGAAAAATAAGACCGTATGGAAAGTAACAATAGTAATACTAACAGAGTAACTAGACAATGATCGACTACCATCTAATCTCTATCCTAATTCTGATCTTTATATTCTTCTATTTAAAATCATATCCTCGATAAGCTGATGTATAAGAAAAATCGATATCCAAATTTATTAAAAATATATTTATCTTTCCGATCATTCTTTCTAATCATTATTATGTAATATATACATACACGTTGTCAAAATATAAATACATTATATTTCTGGCAAATAATATAACCAACTATATTGTTCATGGAGAACCACTAAAATGAGTACAAAACATTGTTTATTCAGAATCGTGCATTGCTTAATTTCTAATAATCCCATTATATATATTTCTAATAATTAACTAATAGATTTATTGATCCTTAATCCAATATAAAATAAATATAATGGGATATTTGGTTAAGATCATGGAAATAATCTTATTATTCACAATTATATATTCTAGACTTCCTAACATATGCTGAGTAAAAAATAGACCAATTTAACACTATATAAACTTGTTCACAGAAGTACATTATTATCATATATCTTACAATTTGATCATTTTTTCTTCTTTTATTCTTCATAAATATTTTTAGTCCATAAATTTAATTTAAGGTTACAATTAATATAATGGCAATTTTTTCAGCTCGTGTTATTGGAGTAATTCTTTTAATTGTTCTTTTTAGTGGCATTATGGTTTCTGCTGACGTGTTAGGGCAGGCGGTGTAGGTGGCGGCGGCGGTGGTTTATTTGGTGGTGGAATGGCTATTGGTGGAAGTATTGGTAAGGCAAGCGGTGGCACCGGACTTGGTGGTGGTTTGATTGGTGGTAAAGGTATGGGCATCCGCGGTGGTGATTGATTAATCGAAAAAGTATCAAAATATACTCATGTACTATCAAAAATAATATACTCCTCATTTGAGTTTCGAGAGTATATGACCCTTTTCCGTTAATTGATTTACCTCTATATGCATACAAAAGATCAAATTTGTACTTCTATTTTTTTATTTTTTTATTTTTGGAGATAATATGAGTGTGTTTGGTGTGTTTATTTCTTGGATTTTGATTCATCAAAAAAGAGCTTATTGCTTATTCAATTCATTTTACATATATTGTATCATTTTTTTAAGTGTTTGTGTTGGGTTTTTTGGAGTTATAATTGTATCAATGATTATAATGGAGGGGTGAATTATTACTTTTATAGAATTGAAGTATTTGTTTTGATTTCAACATTATTTTGTAGACTTATTTAGTGTGCCTTTCATCTCTGTTATAAAATGGTTCCGCGAGCTATGATTTCAATTTTATGAGTTTTTTTATTTTAAAATGATCAACTTAAAGTATTAAAGTAATAAAAATTGTGTTATAACATCTCGACCATAAATTTTAAAGCTGAAACTTAAAAATTGAAAATTTGAATTTTTTAAGGAGGGAATAATAAATTATGTCTTGAGATAACTATTCCTCTCGTTTATATTTACTTATTGACTTGGCAAGTACACTCTAAGCAATAAATAAAATGACAATTTTACTATATCACTATTTGAATATCATAAAATTCAATATTTTGAAAAATGACTATAATTAATTAATAATAATGATAATTAGTTATGAACTTAACAAATGTAAATTAAGTGAATATCTATTTTTAATAGAATGAACAATTTTATTTTGATCAGATATTATTTTTAATAAGCATCACAATTAAAATAGACCAAAAGGGAGTAAGAAACACAACAATAATTATTTACTCTCTCTGTCACTTTTTACTTGTCTAATTTTAACTTTTTATCTTACCTTTTTACTTGTTATTTTTGACAAATCAAGAAAAGATAATATTTTTTACCTACTATACATTCAATTTATTTAGAGAGTTAATATTTTTTAAAAAGGTTGAATGTCTGTAATGAGTAAATTAATTTTGAAATTCTATCAATTAATAGGAGTAAAATAATAAACTTACTATATTAATAATTATTTTCTTAACAGATATGCCAAATAAAAAATGGACAAGTAAATAGAGACAGATGGAATACGAATACATTAATAGCTATGCATATATAATGTGAACTAAAGAATATTGCAACCAGTACATTGACAGAGAGTACAAATTAATACTGGTGGCAGGAAATTGTTTGGTTGATCCATTAATGACAATTAGAAGACCCAATAAATGAGTGTTAGCTTGTTCAATACAAAGTTAAGAATGAATGGCCTACATGGATAAATGAATCAACTTGATAATTAATAGTCTGGCCTAGCGATTAATAAAGTAAATGAAAATTATGAAATACATGAGGCATGTGATAGGGTGATGGGATAGCAAGACAATTTATCTCATTTCTTACAATTTTTGTTGAACCCTCAACTCAACAAAGTCAACAACTGCTTTTATGGGATCAATTATTTATTTTCGATATAGAACTGGATAAATAAGAAATACTCAATACATAAATATACTCTATAACTTGGCTTTAGCTCACAATTATGTCCTCAAATTTTGGGTGTCTATAAGTAGACACTTAAACTTGTATAAAGTTGAACAAATAAACACATTCGTCTTACGTGGCATCATACATGCCAATTTGTGTCCTATGCATATTATGCCACGTAGGACATGTGTATCTATTAATTGTTCAATTTTGTACAAGTTTAAGTCATGTCTACTCGTGCAGACACAAAGTTAGAGGATATGAATATCAGCTGAAACCAAGTTAAATGACATATTTATGTATCATGCCTTTTTATATATATAAATTTAGGATCTCTCAGACGGTGTCATTGCCCATTCATCTTCATTGAAAATTACAAAAAAAAGGAGGGGAACAAGGACCTGGCCTAAAACCCGCAAAAAAGACTATTAAGAACAGTCGACTACAGCTATAAGGATGTTAATTAATTGCTCACTACTTAGGTAGATGGTGCGCAAACTGATTCGG
Source organism: Solanum etuberosum (assembly GCA_029582245.1). Taxonomy (NCBI): domain Eukaryota; kingdom Viridiplantae; phylum Streptophyta; class Magnoliopsida; order Solanales; family Solanaceae; genus Solanum; species Solanum etuberosum. The sequence goes on from JAJONR010000022.1 coordinate 14,652, forward strand.
ACATATAAAAATAATTGCTACTCCCTCCGTTCATTTTTATTTTTCATGGTTTCCTGTTTTAGAGTCAAACTATAAGAACTTTAACTAACATTTTATGATGAATGATATACAAAAAATTGCAATTATAGTACTACTTTTTGAATATCTAAATTTTTTATTTAAAATATCGAATTAATGTAATTTTATTAAAATTGACTTTCGAAAATCACAACATGACAAATAAAAGTCGACGGAGGGAATAATCAATATAGGCAGGGAATCAACTAATTAAACACCATTAATATGGATATATAGATCAAGAATTTAATGAGATATCCTAAAAGTCAAATTATCTCTCACAACCAAAAACAGTAATTATGATAATTGTGGTGTCTTTGTGACTTTGTAAGTCTGTGTCCGTGTATTGGAGGAGGGCAGTTGGAAGAATTAAATATATAGACCAATCATAAAGCAAACATGCATTTAAGTAAAAGAAGATGACAGTTGAGTTTTAACTGGACCTACCATGTGATTTAATTTTGCGTAAAAAGATTAGTTATTTTTGCTACTATATAATTGGATAGGGATAGTGTTCATTTTTGCATGTCTAGGGTTTCAAAGTTGAACTAGTATAATAATAATTATGGGGTTATCATGTTTTTCTCTTGGTGGATATTTGCTTTTACTTGTGTTGTTTGTTGATTGTGTTGTGTTTGCTGATGTTAATGGAGTTGGAGATGAGAAGCTCCTATTTGGACATAGAAAGTTTGGGAAGCGGTTTGGTGGCGGTATAGGTGGTGGAGGTGGATTAGGAGGAGGAGGTGGTTTAGGTGGTGGTGGAGGATTAGGAGGTGGTGGTGGTTTAGGTAAAGGTGGTGGACTTGGTGGAGGTGGTGGATTAGGAGGAGGTGGTGGACTAGGAGGTGGTGGTGGAGCTGGAGGAGGACTAGGTGGAGGTGGTGGACTTGGCGGTGGAGCTGGTGGAGGAGTAGGTGGTGGTGCCGGAGGAGGACTTGGTGGAGGTGGTGGATTTGGTGGTGGTGCTGGTGGTGGAGGAGGATTAGGTGGAGGTGCTGGTGGTGGTGCTGGAGGTGGTTTTGGTGCAGGTGGAGGAGCCGGAGGTGGTCTAGGTGGAGGTGGAGGCGGAGGATTTGGTGGTGGTGGAGGTGGTGGCATTGGTGGTGGTGGAGGTGCCGGAGGAGGTTTTGGTGGTGGTGCAGGTGGAGGCGTTGGCGGAGGTATAGGAGGTGGAGGTGGCGGCGGATTTGGTGGTGGAGGAGGCATTGGTGGTGGTCATTAATTGATCAATATATAGTTCTTCCAATTATGTCTTGCATGAATTATATATAAGAATGTGATCAAGGTGTTAAATATATAATTATCTACTTTTGTAGTTCTATTTTTTTGTGAGAGTACTTTGTAAAAGTACTTAAACAAGAGTATAGCATTTTTATCTATTATATATCAAAGTGAATTTGTCCTTTAAAGCTTCTTTACATGTTATAATATATATGTAAGATAAAGCTTGGGGACTATTGTATTATCCAACCATATTATTAATAAAGTATGTTGTTTTCCAAGTGTGTCAAAATCAATCTGTTGACTTTTTCGAAAGATAGTTTACGAGGTGAAAATTATTCGAAGGCTAAACATTTAAAGTGTGGATGTTATAAGATACAGGTCCAAATTTATCGGGTCATTATAAATTATAATGAATTTGATTCTAATATCATGATAAATAAATGAATCTACAAGACTTAATTCAATCTGAAAAATTAGCTTGTGAGGTAAAAATTATGAAAACCAATTAAGAAACCAAATTATAACCCACAACGCATCGTTTGATGTGGAACTCAAGAACCCCCCATCCCCCGCATATTCAAGACTAGACATACAACTCATCGTGTGATGTGGAACTCAAGTACCCCCATCCGCCGCATATCCAAGACTAGACATATAGAACGTGGACAATAAGATAACCAAATTTGGAATGAATCTAAAAATAATAATAATTTAAGTTTAACTTAACCATTACTAGTTCATATGAGATGATAATTATCTGAGACTATGTAAAAACGAGTCCAGAGTTAAAAGCGCAATATTTTTCCACTAAAATGTAAAAAGGGTCACTTGTTTGCTAGTTAACTAAAACGGACAAATCACTCAACATTGACCCTTTTGATATTTTACTGATGGTAACTAAATAATTCATATAACAATTATATAATATGATATGAAACTCTCATATATGATTGTATAAGATTTCCAAATTATAAAGTTCAATTTTCACTAAAACTAATAATTGAGGCCAGATATTTGGCAGCTTGTATTTGTCTTATAAAATACTACTAGTTAAAATGCTCAAAGAAGTGAATTGAAGTTTGATAAAGATGCCTCATCCATGGTAAATAAATAATTTTTACCCCATCAAATTTTCTTTATATATTGTAACATGTAATTTATCTTAATTTTAAAATTTCAAAACCTAAATTTTAAGAAGATTTTTATCTAAATATAAATATTTGCAAGGAGGGGATGCAGAAGGTAGGATTAGTGATTGGAGTGAAGTCGTAACAAGGTAGTCATAATGGAAGGTGCGGTTGAATCACATCCTTTTCAAAGAGAGTTAATGTTATTGGATGTTTTGGTTTGACACTGCTTCACACTCATCTAAAAATGAAGGAAGCTATGTCTAAGTCAAACTTTGATGACCGAATGAACCTTAGGCTCATAAAATGATGGATATAATTTATATATGTATATTAACAATGTAATTTTTTTATACCATCAATTTTATTTAACCGGTTATAACAGGTTGTTGCTTTATTTTTCCTATGAAAATATACATCAATTTAACTTGATGACATAATAAATTATAGGTTAACAAGTGCACAAATCATAAACTCTAAAATTGTTATACAAGATATACATATCAAATATATCTATGTGAAATCTTTCAATTGTTAGATTTCATTAAAATTCACTATAACAAAAGAGACATTTAGTGATAATAATTTTTTTAATATTGTCACAAAAATATTACCGATAATTAAGTTAATGTCATTGCATTCGTCATTCAGAATCACTAAAACATCTAGCAATTTTTATATAAAGTGTTAATTATAAATACTCCGTCAAATATAATATAGTAACAAATTGGTGTCTGAAGTCTTTATTTCACACTATTACAAATACAATCAAACTGTTTTGTCCTTGTGATAACCTGTTCTGTTTTGTATTTGGCCCACATATTATTTGAAAAGACAAATGCAAAAATCCATGAATTATTATTTTCATGAGATAAAAAACAAGAAGTAAAAGTTAAATACATCAGTGTTTACAAAGAGATCTGACACCACTGCTCTATTAATTAGATGGCTCTACTTTTTCATATCTGAATCACTGTCTTCAATATTGATTTATAAATTTTTTCATATCACATGACATAAAATTCAATTTAAACCAACCATAGTTTTATTTTTAAAGATAAAAATTAAATATAACAAACATAGAGACTTGAATTCACAACACCACTTTATCCAACAATAAATAAAAAGAAATGATGGTATATTTGGTCCCCTTAATTTTGAATTTTGGTCCTCTCCTTACATTTAATGTTGAATTAATTGAGATGTGTGTTTTTTTGGTAGCCCTTACTTAAAAATATGTTATATTTAAACTATTTTTTGAAGTACATATAGTACCATTAAAAACAAAGCAACAAAATGCAAATTTAACATAACATATACATTAATCAAAATGGCGGATGTGAAACGGTTAATAATTCTGAAAAAAATGTAAACGTTAGAGGTAAAGGAATTAGAAGTGCACATTTCGAGTAATTGAAGTTAAATATGTTTAATCAAGTATCATAGGAAGCAAAACTAAAATTCATGTATGATATGCATAAATAACACAACTAAAACAAAGTATTATATATATATATATATATATATATATATATATATATATTCTTCATATACATTATTATAGGGATGAAAACAGAAAAATGTTCAACAATAGCAAGAGAAAAACTCCTAATAAAGAGCGCTTCTTCTATTAATAAGTCTTATATGATCCAAATTCAGATTAATCGAGCTGAATGCACATATAAAAGATAAGCAAGAGGGGAAACTAACTCTGGTAACCTCACTTGATTCATCGATTGGACTCGGGATTTGGACCACTAGGAACACTATGAGCAGCCACCCCAAATTGATCTCTCGCATTATGGGTGGCTGCAGCCCTCGTAGGGGCAGTGACAGTGGTGGTGGTTGTGGTAGTAGTTGATTTTTTGGGAAGAACTTGCATGGTGAATTTTTTGTTTGTTGGAGAATAGTCTCGAAGGGCTTTTACGTTAAATCCTAAAGAATAAGTGTTCATGAGCAGTAGAAGAAAGAAAAGAAGAAGAAGAATTTGTGGTTGTGTAGTTGTTTTTGCCATGAATATCCATGAACCAAATGGAACTTCCAAGTTGGGAAATATTAGGGAGCTAGAAGAAATTAAGAAGTTTAAATTTATAGAACTAGAAAATATTATTAATACTATATATGTAAATATGCTTTGCAAAGCTTTCTCATATATAGTATAGGAAAAGTGAGAAGCATCATGAATTTATTCGGTGTTTTATATTTGTATTAAAGTTAGATATCACATATATATCTCTGATTAATTTGAATTTACATTACGGAAAACACCATTTCTTGTAAAAAAAATTATATTCAGAACTTGAACTTGAAACATTGAATTACATACATAAGATATTATCTATCTAACCACAAGTTTCATATTCTTTTTAATGTTTTCCATGTTGCCCCTCGTGTATTTTTACTTTGCACAATTAGTCCTTTCGCGAATGGACTAATAATTAATTAGTGAATCCCGAATACATTAGTACTCCCTTTGTTTTATTTATTTGATATTATTTCTTTATTAGTTCGTTATAAAGAGAAGTATTTATAGTTACGTACATAGGTTCGAACGGATGACTTCCACGTTAACCTAAAACTCTACCGCGGAGTTATAGCAACAAAGGGGTGGTGGCGCAGTTGGCTAGCGCGTAGGTCTCATAGCTTCTGAGTAATCCTGAGGTCGAGAGTTCGAGCCTCTCTCACCCCATTATCTTTTTTGCCCCCCATTTTTTGGTGAAATTTTCAAATTATGCGCCAAATTTGCTATACAAATTGACCCAAAATCGCATTTCGAAGAAAAATTTTGGTGAAGAAGATGAAAAAGCAACCTGAAATACTACCATTGGGACAGCGGTCAATTGCTTCAACTTTTCTCTTTCGTTCTGCAAATCAGTAAGAATGGAACTTTACTTTTTTCACTCATTGGGGATTTGGGGCTTTCACTTTTGTAGCTTAATTCACATTTCTGGTTAAATTTCTTGTTTTTTTTTAGCTTGTTGGATCTCGTTTGTGTCTGGGGTTTCTCTTTTGTTGCTTAAAGTTCAAATTTTCTGGTTAAAGTTCTTGTTTTTGTAGCTTGTTGGGTCTCGTTTGAGATCTGGGGTTTCGATTTTGTTGCTTAAAATTCACATTTTTGGTTAAATTTCTTGTTTTTTCAACTTGTTGGGTTTCGTTTGTGATCTGGGGTTTCGATTTTGTTGCTTAAAATTCACTTTTTTGGTTAAATTTCTTGTTTTTGAGCTTTTTGGGTCTCGTTTGTGATATGGGGTTTCGCTTTTGTTGCTTAAAATCCACATTTCTGGTTAAAGTTCTTCTTTTATTTTAACTTGTTGGGTTTCATTTGTGATCTGGGGTTTCACTTTTGGTGTTAAATTTAGCTTCTATGAATGAACTTCAGTTTCGTGTTAAATAATCTCTCTGTTTTTAGCTTTCTGGGTGTAATTTTTTATCTGTTGTTCATTTTTTGTGTTTTGTTAAGGTCTAATGGTTGTGAGAAGAAAGTGGAAAGCAGAGGTTCCAATCAAAAGGGTTCAAGCATATCTCTATCTGACTTCCTCAGCAAAAAGTTGCACAAAAGTCCTGTTTTGCCCGGAGTAGTTCCAGTAAGTAAGCTAAATTGTTTTCGTTTCTGTCTTCTCATGGAAGTTGTTGAGGATCTATCGGAAACAGTCTCTCTATCTTCCAAGGTAGGGATAAGGTCTGTATACACAATACCCTCCTCAGACACCACTTGTGCGATTACATTGAGTATGCTGTTGTATTTTAGTTTCTGTCTTCTCATGAAAACTGAGGGTCTATCACAAACAACCTCTCTACGTTCCAAGGTAGGGGTAGGGTTTGTGTATACTCTAGCCTCCACAGACCCCATATGTGTGATTATACTAAGTATGTTGTTGTTGTGTTCTCATGGAAATGAAATTCTGTTCGGATCCCAAGAAAGATTTCAAATATTTGTAGAACTGGAAATCTTGTGTCCTGTTCGTTTGTTGCCATTATTTCAAGATTTCACATTGTAGCTGCATGTAGAACATCTATCGGAAATAGCCTCTCTTCCTCCCAAGGTAGGGGTAAGGCCTGCATAGACACTACCCTCAGATCTCACTTGTGGGATTACACTGAGTATGTTGTTATAACTGAATGTAGAACTTGTAGGCCACTACAACACATATAAGCAGTGGATGGACCTGCATCCACAGTTTCAGGCTCGGTCACGTTAATATGTCTGTAGAGAAATTTAAAGAGTTTCTCTTAAGAATGTATATGTTCCTCATTCTATGAACTCTTGTTGATTCTAGACTTTGTTCACGGAAGTGCACTTAATTCCTTCAATGATGGACTAATTATGGTCACTTGGTCTGAGCTAAATTTCTCTTTTAGAACACCTCCAGACTTGAGTATATAATTGGAACAGGTGATGAGGCTACCTGGCTTCAACCAATGTCAAAAATTAAAAAGGATCTAAACCGTAGTTTGGTTTTAAGTTCTGTCATTTGTATCACCTGTGTTCTATAAAACTGCAATAAGCGGTGTTCTATATTTGCATGTATTTGAAACATAGAACTGTTTTCCTGAGCGTCCTGTAGAAATTATTATAGATTTTCCCATATCAGGGTGTTCAATTTCTCTACTTGTACAATAATTTATCTAATTTGATTTAAGTGTAAATGGAACCTAAACGTTTGCAGGGAAACAAGAAATTCTCGGTGCCAACATGTAGTAAAGACACAAGTAAGTGTGTGAATGGACGATTCAATTGTTCGAAAGATGGAGAAACAGGAATTCCATGTGCTCTTGATGCTATTTTTGAACAATACAAGAACACCATGAAAGAGAACCAAGATGTTTCTGCTCCTAATGATTCCTGTGAGGTTTCCATCAAAGATAATGTCAGAACATCAAGAAAAAGAGGTCTTATGGAAGGTTAGCCATTCTTTCAGAAAATGAATGAGTTCACCTGTTCACATGTTTGTTGTGCTCATCATATTTTCTCGATGAATTAGCTTTCATGAGATTGCAGTTGGTAATTTTTTTGGTTAAAGTTATTTCTGAGTATCTAAGCTTGTTTCTGTAACTAGCATACATGTGCGGTAAAACAAGAAGCTAATCAGTATGGCTTCTTGTGTCACTTGACCTTGCCTCCCCAAGCTACTAAGCTGCTGATTATAAATTTCAATGCAATCTTTTGTTAGTTGGTATTGCTTCTCCTTTTATAAAGATGATATTATGTATCTACATAGTATCCAGTATCCACTAATATTTCCAATACCCTGTTGTACTTGGAGAAACGTTGAACTCTAGAAGCCGAAGGGGTTATTCCGCTTGAGTTAAGTTATGATCTTTGCTTGAAATTGAGAGTTTGAGTTCAATGTTGGCCACATGGAGAAAAAGGCAAATGGCTTTTCTTCTCTTATTTTCCTGAAAGATGATACCTTGAATAAGATCATTGTCCATTTCTTACAACACCAACAACACCATACCCAGCGTGATCCCACAAGTGGGGTCTGGGAAGGATAGAATCATTGTCCATTTCTTAAGCCCCTTAAAAAGAGCGTTAATCCAGTACTTCCCAAAACAGATGGAAATCCTCTAGATTCTAAATGTTTGAGGATCCTCTTTGCCAGGGGTAGAGCTAGAAGTTTATGTACAGGTTTGCCGAATCTAGTAGTTTTAGTCCAAACCTCGTTATATACACAAATTAAATTTTCAACCCAGTTACTAACACCTTATATAACTATCCTAGAATTTAGAACCCATAAAGTTCAAATTTTTGCTCTCCATAGTCTTTTATATCTTGTTACTAGTGCTTGATATATTGGTTTTCTTGAGAAATAATACTACCATTTATTTTAGTTCCCATGTTTAGATAAAGTACTTTCTGGTTAATCCATATACATTTGCTCTGGTGTTCTTATATGGAAAATATTATCGAATATCCCAAAATGTTACATGTTCTTGGATTTCATGGATCATATATAGAATGTGGTATTTTCTCAGGAAGTGATCGATGAATTCTTGTGGTTTAGCCCTGACATTTTTTAATGGTTATCTAGGTAGCAGCGGAAACCAATCAGCTCGAAAGGTTTTGGCAGTTCTTGGAGAAGGTTCAGCAGAAAAGCCTAGAAGAAAAGTGAGAATGCTTGATAACATTGAGAAACCTAGCACTCTCTTCAATCATTGTAAGTCTACTTAAAATCGTAGTCTTTCACGAAAGCATTCTTCTACTAAAACATATTTTACTGTACTCCGAAATGCAAGTTCTCATAAAAATGAATAATAATGTCTTTTCTTCTTTCAGATGCAAATGGAGGTGGCTGGTGGGATTGCAACATGGAAGGTGTTGATAATGAAGAAGTGGGGTGTAGTGAAGTATGGGAAGGAATGGGTTCTACAACTCTAGGGGGATTGGAATGGCACTGAAATAAGAGATATGAGGAGAGAAAAGACTGTATTTTTGTGATACAACGACAACAACATACCCAGTGTTATCCCACAGGTGGGGTTTGGGGAGGGTACAATGTATGTTGACCTTACCCCTACCTCGTGGAGGTAGATAGATTGTTGTTGTTGAGACTCTTGATGTAGGAATTGTTAGCTTACTTTAATAAGATATGTCATCTTATTTGCTTTCATTACATACTAATTTTCTTATCAATAAGAATAACTTATGCAAAGGGTGTTAAATTAAACATGAGAGCTAGATATGCATAACTTTATTTATTTTTGAGAACAAGAGCTAAGTATGCATAATTTGTTGTTGACGTACGGGAGAGTCTCAGTCCGTGTTCAACACCTGAGTTGGAGTGTGTAGAAGAGCTTTGTGTAAGAGAGAGACTGACAAATCTAATCATACTTCCTCTAACAACCATTGATGATTTGGTTTTATAAACTCTAAATTTATTTATTATATATGCATGACACAAGTAGCTATTACAAAACAATTATGACAAGTCAATTTACGTGAAGTGTTTCCTCTCTAGGCTCATGTTCTTGCTATCACTCCTTCTGAATAAAGCTGAATACCCAATCCTCTAAGAAATTGTTTAAGGTAAGTGGAGAAAAAATATATTATTTTATTCGTGATATATATATATACTATCTTAAAAGTATGAACTCCCTAACTTGAATGCTACATTACTATAATAGCCCAATCTTAAAACACCTAATTTAGTATATATATTATATTTTATTTAATATTATATTATGTTATATTGTATTTATTTATTGATTTGTTCTATATTATATTAATAGCTGACACCTTTTCGCATTGATGGGTAGTAACTTATCCAAAGGGTTGTGATTTTTTTATAGAGTTGTGACTTTTTTGATTAGTTATGACATTACTGAAAAGTTGTGACTAATCTGATAAGGCATGATAAGCACTTTTTCATAGTATTATTTGTTGTCTATAAATACAGAGGTTTTCGCACACTTTTAAACTACGAATTTTACAAGTTTTCTATTCTTCTTCTTAAAACAAGGAAGATTGTGAAAGTTGTTCAATTATTCAATTACAATATTTTTTGTGGGTAAACTAGACAAATCAACAAAAATAGATGCAACAAGGCGAATGAAATAACTCAACTTAAACGAGAAGACTATCTAGATAATTAATATGTACTCATTTTCATAGCCATAAATATAATTTTGCAGTTACTTCTACTTGACAAGAAGTTCAATGATTTTCTGTTGAACTAACTACAACTTGGTGTTCAAGCTCTGTAAGTCTCAAACCGTTGGAGAAAAAGAATTTGATCAAAAACTTATTTGAAGAGTCCAAACTAGATTTAAATCGTACTCCTCTGTTTTCAATTTATTTGTTGTACTTTTATTTTATTCAGTTTAACATAGAATGTTCTTTTTCCATAGGGGTGGGGGCGCATCTTTAAGACCACAAAGATATAAGCCATTTTTATATATTCTACATATCCTTAAATTAAAAGTCTTCTTTATTTTTAAAATTTCAAGTCAAATTAAAATTAGACAAATGTATAATTTACCTTTTAACTTAAATGTTATATTATTATAATACCACAAGCATAAAACACCAAATGTTGTATATCTCCTATATCTTTTTATTGCATTATGTTTCTTTATTTATATTATATTATTTTATATTAAATACATACACCTTTTCACATTGAAGGGTTGTGACATTTTCAAAGATTTATAACTTTTCCGATGTGTTGTGATCTTTTCGAAGGGTTGTGACTTTTCTACAGATGCGACTTTTCCGAAGAGTTGTGACTTTTCAGAAGGGTTGTGTCTTTTCAAAAGAGTTATGAATTTTTCGATGAGTTGTGACCCTTTTGAAGGGTTGTGACTTTTCTAAAGGGTTGTGACTATTTTTTTTTTATAAGGAACAATAAGAATTTTTTTATACACTACCCTTTGTTGGCTATAAAAAGAGGGGTTTCCTCAAATTTTTTAACTACAATTTTTTAAAGTTTTACATTGTTGTTCTTCTTAAAACACACAATTTAGTATATCTTCTATGTTTTATATTATATTTATTTATATTATATTATATTAAAAGAAGACATCATTTCACATTGAATGATTACGACTTTTCCAAAGAGTTGTGACATTTCCTAAATGTTGTGACTTTTATGATAAGAAACAATATGCACACACTCATACTACCTTTTTTAAACTTTAAATGGAGGGGTTTCCTTACATTTTTAAACTAAGATTTTTTTTATGTTTTCTATTCTTCTCTTCTTAAAAACTCAAGTTTGATTTACAGACGTTGACAATCTAAAAGTTCAGTGAAATTTGAACGCTCCCTAGCATGAATGTTAAATTAATATAATACTCCAACTAAAAACATCAAACTCCAACAATACAATAATAACTAAGTCATGCACTATGGGGGAGGGAGGAGAACGTATATTTAGGAGGTGTAACCAAGAGCTTTTAAGCGTTACTAACTTTCATTAGTAATCATAAGAATGTTTACATTCACTATTCATAGGAAGTTATACTTTATCATTTGTTTTATAATTGCTTACTTAATTTTTTTTATTCAATAATATTCATATTATTTTTAAAAATAGTGTAGTGCATGGTTTGATATTCACGTGCAACACACGTGCATCAAAACTAGTATATATATATAATTATTCTAATATTTTTATCCAAATATTACTTTTTCATTAAGGATGAGCTTATACTTTTTAACAACACATTTTTGGTCAAACTACTATCAGTTTGACTAGGGACTAAATATGCTTAGAATTACATTTAAAAGATAAAAATAAACATGCTTATGGTAATTTTGACTAAAACCTGTTGAAAAGGGACCATCCTAGTAATTATTTCAATTATAAAACCCTATTGAACCTAACATAGCTTCATTCATTTGTTCTGTGCCGTTTGCATAGCTACTATGGAAGAAAACGAAAATTTCTTCCCTTCCCATAAATCATCACCTAGATAGGTTTGTTGTAATTCAGGTATGTTTCAAAGTAATGATTCTGTTCCATCCTTTTGCTAGCCAGGGCTTGATACTTAAAAAGGGGGTTGATTGATCGGTGCTTCAACATGATCTATTAATGGTCAATTCTTATTTCACTCATCCAAACATTATAATGAAAGTACAAAAGGTTTGAATGAGACAAGAGATTGGGAAGCAAAACTGATTTAATTGGGAAACTTTAATTGTTGATGGCTATGACATGAGTCACAACATTGTTTCTTTTGATTTAGCAAGTTAAACATGGGGTGAGCTGGAGAAGGCAAATTCGGAAATGACATAAATTTAATGAGAACACGCGATTTAGGACACAAAATTGTTAATTACTCCTTTTGACAATCTTTTTTCTTTAGTTTACTTCTTTGATGAATTAATGGTCGAATCTAACCAAGTTCCCATATAGTCAAAGCTCCAATTTAGGACCTGTTAACCACAGACCATCATTAATTAGGCGGAAGCTAGCATGCATTAGCAACCCCGACAAACATTGTGATGAAAGCACTAAGTGTTTAAAACTGGTTTAACTTATATACAGTAATAGTGTAAAAAATTGTTTACACTATTAATGCAAGTTAATCTATGATGACATGTTAGTTTACCATTTGTACTTGATTACCAATCAGTAATACTTATCATAAATACCTTACCATGGGGAGGTTGTACGTACTGCTTTCCCAACTCCCTACAGAGGGTTCCGTAAAGGTTTCACAAAGAAATAATCCGTTAGCCATATCACCAAAATATTAACGGGCTAACACATACAAAAAACTGAGAAAAACACTTAATTACTGTAAATTGCCCTTTAATGCCCAAAATGAACTCTAAAAATGGTAAGTATGTACAAACTACTCCCCAAACTCCCTACATAAGGTTGCGCAAAGATTTCGTCTGGAATCCATATCACCAAAATATTAATGGGCTAACACACACGAAAAATTAAGAAAATCACCTAATTTCTGTAAATTGGTCCTTAAATGTCCAAAATGAACTCTAAAATGGTGAGAATGTACGTACTACTCTCCTAACTCCCTACAGAGGGTTCCGTAATGGTTCCGCAAAGAAATCGTCTGGAAGCTATATCATCAAAATATTCATAGGCTAACACACACGTAAAACTAAGAAAATTGTCTAATTACTAAATGCAAGATTTCACCAAAATATTCATGGGCTAACATCCAAGATTACTCAAAGATGAAACGTAACATGTACAAATGAAGTGCAAAGGCGGAGCTAGACTTCACCTACGAGTTCGGCAGAATTCAATAATTTTAGCATACTATATTCTTGTTATCGTGTCTTTATCTATAGATTCACAATAAGCACAATTGTAGAAAGATGAAGTCGTGTTGGAGCCCTGAATTTAAATAAAAAAATTCATTTACACAACTGTTTGGTCCAAAAGGCCCGTAAGTAAAGATCTTTATTTATGTTTTTGTAACGAACAAGCGTTTTAGACTATGATCTAAAGATTCTTAATATTTTGAGAAAATATTAAAGTTAAACCATGTATGATTTAAAATTTGATGTGCTATTTCAAACATTAGAGGATATAATTGAACAATATATGAGCAAATGTTAGACTAGAATCTAATATTAAAGAAATATTTCCTAAAGATTATATTTAAATTTTTAAAAAATAGAGATATAATTTAAACGATAACCTAAAAAGAAACATTTACGTAATTGTAAAACACCCAATGTAGAACTAAATATTCTATATAGGCTATTAATTAGAAAATAGATAAGGTCAATAATTGAATTTGATGGTCAATTCTTCGAGAAGTTCTCCCTCTTTTGGTATTTCTAGTTTTTATAAGAAATAATTATTTAATGATAAATTCATAATTAAAAATTCATAAATTCATATAATAATCTTAAAAAACTTGTGTAAATAAAAGCTATTAAATTCTCGTAAATCGGTAACTGCTTAGTAGATGTAGTAGATCCACCGCGGTGTTTAATGATGACGACTTTATTTACTTCTTTTTTTTTAGTTTCTCATTTGATGTCCGGAGCCCACATTGGAGCTCTGACTAAATTCGAATCGCGCTTTGCAAGGCCCATTCGGGGGTGGCCCTCCCAACAGGATTTTCTCCATACCCAGGACTCGAATCTGAAACTTCTGGTTAAGGGTGAAACGCTCCCACCAGTGCACATGCAATATCATGACTTTCCAACGTTAGTAAACTAAGTGAAAATAATGATAAAAAATTAAATTTTTTATAACTTCTAGAAGTTTGTTTTCCCTTAAATTAAATATCTAACAAATTAAAAATAAATAAAAAGGACGGCAGTATAAATAAATGTTATAATATAAAAATAAAAAAGTCTCAATTATTTGACTCACTGAAATAATTGTTTGGTCAAATTAAATAAGATGGAGCGATCTTTAAATGTGAACAACTTTAGTGAAATTTATCCAATTTTTAAATAATTTTGCTAGAGACATGCTATGATTTTATTGCACCTCTTAGAATTTTTTCGAAAGAATAATTTCACTTTTTCTTATTTTATTGCACTAAACTAAACTATTAAATTACAATAATTTTTAAACAATAAATTAACTCAACTTTACTTATCCATAATTAAATTGAAGTTCTAGAAACTTTCCTCAACTAATTGCAAGTCTTACAAAATCTTTTGCTTATCTTCTAATTTATTTGTTATAGTCAATGATATTTGACAAATTAAAGGCAGTCAAACAAGCTCAGCCCAAACTAGAAATAAACAAATACTTCACTTTTATATCCACAAACAAATTTATCATAAAAAAAATATGGTTCAGCGAATGAATATATTCCTTCCTTAATTAAAAATCTCGATTTCAAACTTTAACATAATCATCGATCTTTGATAGGGATCACTTCCTGCGGAGTAAATCCATACACGGCGTAAATTTGAATTAGTTAAATATTAAAAATATATATCGCGCGCACGCCAAATAAAAGATCATTTTATGGGAGCATTTATTTTTAATTTTATTAGACTAAAATTACTAAATTACAACAAAGTTTTAGCAAAAAATTAACTCAACTTTACTTTATAAAAAGTGATTTACTTAGTTTAATACAATAAAATAAAAATTGTTGACATTCTAGAAACTTTCCACAAATAGAAAGTCTTACAAAATCCTTTTGCTTTGCTTTTGATTTTGCTTGTCTTCTAAGCAATTTAATATAACTTTTAAAAAAAAAAAAAAAAATTAATCAACATAGGGGTGAATGTATAATTTTAAGTTTATGATATTTATAGCAATTAAATATATGATAATAATAATTGAGTTTATACTTAAATATTATATATTAAAATACTAATTTTAAAATTTTAATTATTATTATATATTCACTTAAAGTTGCGGCTGAAATTATTATATTATTTCTAGAAGCAAAGATAATAAATGAGACAACCTTTATTAAAATATAATTAACAGCTGGGATTCTTGATAGGCCAAATTGGATAGGCCATATTTGATCACAACCCATGATTAGAATTATTTTATTCAACGACATGAGTTGTAACAAAATAGTTGAAATTCCTCCGTTCTCAACAGACGTTTGAACTTTGAACGTATGATATAAGATTATAATTTTAAACTAGTACTTAGATATTTAATTTGAGATTTCAACTCGCGATTTAAATTTTTTTAGAAGTGTAATATTTTGCAAAAGAAATAAGTCTTGATATTATAAATTTTCCCAAAAAAGACTTAGTTATATTTAGCATGAAGAGATTGTTTGTATGATGATATAATTAAGAATAACTAGTTATTGTTATTGTGGACTAGCGAATTGTTATAAAATTACGTATATCTGAAAGTTCATAATCACAAATATTTATTTATAAGAAACGAACATGGAGATATGCTTTATCAATATAATGCCTTACATAGTAGACAGTATAAGAATTTGTAATTTTTTTGAGAAAAGTACAATTTAAAAAATTCAAATTGCATATCCAAATAAAACATTCAACTTCATATCAATTTGATTACAAATCGATTCCATATCTGATATCACATGTCCAAATAAGCCCTTAATTAGACGTCTCGAGTTCCAGTAATTGAGAATTAAGAAAAATTCTATCAGGAGCACCATCACCTTGCAATGAGCAAATTTAGATTCAGTCGGTTCGCGAAAACCAAAAAACCAACATGACAATTTGGAATTACTATCGTTAACACATAAATGTCCCTTTTCAATTTGGTATCAACTAACATCTATATCCTCAAATTTTGGATGTACAGAAGTAAACACTTAAACTTTTATTAGACTAAACAAGTAGACACATGCGTCATATATAGCCATTCATATCCTATATGACTTTCTACGTGTAATATGTCACGTATGAAACCAAATATCTTTCAACATATCTTTTCAATAGCACTTTAAAAAAAAAATTATCCATTCAAACAGCACACCATTTTCCCATACTACTCTTATATAAAATCCCCTTAAGCCTATTACACCATTGCAATCAACTCTTTCATTTCCTCTTTTCTTTCCAAAAAAATTCCAAGAAAATTTCTTGGGCATCTCTAAAACATAGTGTTGTATTTTGTTTGGTCCAAGAAAAAAAAATGGAACCAATAGATTTTGGTAATTTGAGAGGTAGTAGTTTAAGAGGAAGTGTAAAAGGAAGTTCTAGAGGAAGTTTTAGATCAGATAGTAATGAAATAATAATATATTTAATCGTTCATCAAGAGATGAAGATGATGAAGAAGCACTTAAATGGGCTGCACTTGAAAAGTTACCAACTTTTGATCGTTTAAGAAAAGGACTTTTATTTGGAGCTAATGAAGTTGATATACATGATCTTGGTAATCAACAAAGTAAAGATTTGGTTGATAAACTTGTTAAAGTTGCTGATGAAGATAATGAGAAGTTTTTGTTGAAACTCAGAGATAGAATTGATAGGTAATGTGAAAAGATTGAATCTTTATTGTGTATTTGTGTGTTTGAGGCGGATTTAAGACGAGTTCTCTTGGTTTAGTTTGGTTTGGTTAGGAGGGGTTGTGAAAGATTGAGTCTTTATTGTGTATTTGTGTGTTTGAGGCGGATTTAAGACGAGTTCTGTTGGTTTAGTTTGGTTTGGTTAAGAGGGGTTGTGAAAGATTGAGTCTTTTTTGTTTATTTTTGTGTTTGAGGCGGATTTAAGACGAGTTCGAGTGGTTTGGTTAGGAGGGGTTGTGAAAGATTGAGTCTTTTTTGTTTATTTGTGTGTTTGAGGCATAGCTAAGGTGAGTTTGGGTGGTTTAGTTTAGTTTGGTTCCGAGGGTAGATTCAAGATTTGAACTTTATCGTGTTCTGTCTAAGTTACTGTGGTAAAAAATGTGTTACTTGTGATTTTTGGTGGTTAAAATGTGTTACTTTTGCATTTTGGTGGTCAAAATATGTTGTGCTTTTTGGTGGTTTAGTTTAGTTTGGTTCGGAGGGAAGAATCAAGATTTGAACTTTATGACGTCTTGTCTAAGTTACTGTGGTAAAAATGTGTTACTTGTGCTTTTTGGTGGTTAAAATATGTTACTTGAGCTTTTCGGTGGGTATTTTTAGTGTGTATATAGGATTTAAACCGAAGCTACTAAGATCAGATGTACCCGTAGCTTATTCACTATGTCTGCCCTTGCATATACTCCTTCGTTTTCATAGCTCAGTTTAGAGGCATATTCAAGATTTGAACTTTATAAGTTCGGATTGAGAATTTTACCATATCCAGTTACTGGGGTCAAAATATGTTATCTGTACTTTTTTGGGGGGCTAGTTTTTGTGTATATATACGATTTAAATGGAAGCTACTAAAAACAGATGTACCCGTAGCTTAATCACTTAGTCCGTCTTTGCATATACTTCATCGTTCCCATTTCATGTGAAGGTGTTTGATCACATAAAAATGAGACAGAGAGAGTAATAAGATCACACTCATTATGAACTCACGGACTTTAATCTTTGATTCAACTCTTTATTTATTTAAAAATTTTAGTAGTTTGACATATTTTTACTTTCTACAGAGTTGGGCTTGATTTGCCAACAATTGAAGTAAGATATGAACATCTAAAAATTGAGGCAGATGCATATGTAGGAAGCAGTGCTTTGCCTACATTTATCAATTTTGTGACTAATTTTATCGAGGTGAAAATCAGAACCAAAATCTTGATTTCCATATCTCGAAACTCATCTGATTGAAAAAAATGTTTGAAACTAACCTCATTTTTTTATTCGTGTTTATAGCCATTGTTGAATTCTCTCCATATCGTACCAAATCGAAAGAGGAAACTCACTATTCTTGATGACGTGAGCGGTATCATCAAGCCTTGGAGATTGACTTTGCTTTTAGGACCTCCTGGTTCTGGCAAAACTACTCTCTTATTAGCTTTGGCTGGAAAGCTTGACACTGAACTTAAAGTAAGTTCATTTTGTACTAAATATCGAACAGATTTAAGTTATATATACTGACTACATGTGAAGATAGCAGATTAGTTACCATATTTGTCAATGTTACTAATTGATCTTTGTATTGAAACATTTAAGTTTAACTACCTCTAAGTGACCTGATCGTGTAAAAATTCTGTTACACTATCGATTGTAGTGTAACTCGTGATGACATAGAGATATACATGGAATTATCTTGTAAGTTGCCTAATTGTGTATTTTTTTCCCCGGAAATCAGGCTCGTGGGAAGGTGACGTATAATGGACATGAAATGAATGAGTTTGTGCCGCAAAGAACTGCTGCTTATATTAGCCAGCACGATTTACACATCGGAGAAATGACTGTGAGAGAAACTTTGGAATTCTCTGCTAGATGCCAGGGAGTTGGCTCTCGTTATGGTTAGCGTTTGCTTATTTGGTTCAATTAAGTTTTCAATGAAAAATCATATCTATATGATTAATGTTTCTTGAAAAAAATTGTAGAAATGTTGGCTGAACTGTCAAGAAGAGAGAAAACAGCAAATATCAAGCCAGATCCTGATATTGATGTTTTTATGAAGGTAATTATATTTTTCTGTGTTGAATTATTAAAATATTATTCACAACTACTGTCTACTTGTATCGATGAGACTGAATTCTTGATATAAAATAATATAGGATCATGTTTCCATGTGATATTATTGAGTTGTTGGGACTTGTTTTTCAAGAACTCTATAAATAGAATCATGTGATAATGTAAAAAAAGAGATTTCCTTTAATGCAAAGGTGTGATTGAACCTACCACGGAACGTACTTCTGAGTTTTTTTAATGGCAGAATTTGTAAATTGATACGTGTACTTGCTCCAGATTTTAAAGTCAGTTCTGTTACTCCTGTTTTCCCGTTGTAATATAATGTTCGTTAGTTGTTATGTTGAAAATGAAGCAATGGTAGAGAAAGAGTGAAGTTGAAGAAAGGAAACGAAAAGGACAGTCTGATGCATTAAGCTCTAACTATGTTCGGGATCCAATAAAGGGATAGACCATGTCGGGTTGCATTTATGCAAGATTCTGTTTTTATAGTCTAGTAATTCGTAATAAAATAACATCTGATTAAGAAAAAAAGAATCTTATCGGAATAGCAAAAGGGAAAAAACAATAATGTTTATGACCTTCATTGTTTGATGACAATGTAGGCAGCAGCAACAGAGGGACAAGAAGCTAATGTTGTGACTGATTATGTTCTTAAGGTAACGTTGATTACGTTCAATGATTTCTCGATTATTTTGACAATGAAAAGGCAGAGAGATTTAGTGACTTAAGTTATTTTCGAATGCTATGTGTAGATTTTGGGACTTGACATTTGTGCTGATACTATGGTGGGAGATGAAATGGTAAGGGGTATTTCAGGAGGACAAAAGAAGCGTGTGACGACAGGTGAAATGCTTGTTGGACCATCAAAGGCACTTTTCATGGATGAAATCTCTACTGGATTGGATAGTTCGACCACTTATTCCATCGTTAACTCTCTAAAGCAAACTGTGCAAATCTTGAAGGGAACTGCTGTGATATCTCTCTTGCAGCCAGCGCCCGAGACCTACAATTTGTTTGATGACATTATTCTGTTATCAGATAGTGTAATTGTCTATCAGGGTCCTCGAGAAGACGTTATTGGCTTCTTTGAATCCATGGGTTTCAAATGCCCTGAAAGAAAAGGCGTGGCTGACTTTTTGCAAGAAGTATGTCTTATAATGAGCTCCCGACTGTTATAGTTGACAGGCAATGATGCATTTTTGTTCTAATAGTGGAGATTTGAACTTGTTGCAGGTGACATCGAAGAAGGATCAACAACAATATTGGGTGAGGAGGGATGAGCCTTACAGGTTTATCACATCGAAAGAATTTTCCGAGGCATATCAAGCATTTCATGTTGGGAGGAAACTCGGGGAAGATCTTGCAGTCTCATATGACAAGAGAAAAAGCCATCCTGCTGCTCTGACAACTGAAAAGTACGGTATAGGGAAGAAACAGCTCTTCGAAGTCTGCAAGGAAAGAGAATACTTGCTAATGAAGAGGAACTCGTTTGTTTACATTTTCAAGTTCTGTCAGGTGAACTACTTAGTCTATTAAAAATATTGAACTTCTTCAAGTCTCATCATATTTTCTTGCAAATACTAAGTTTGATCTGTTTGCAGCTTTTGATTATGGCACTCATCTCGATGACCATCTTTTTCCGAACTGAGATGAAACATGATACTATGGATGATGGAGGAATATATGCTGGTGCTCTCTTTTTTGTGATCATTATGAATATGTTTAATGGAATGTCTGAGCTCGGGATGATAATTTATAAACTTCCCGTCTTCTTCAAGCAAAGGGACCTTCTCTTTTTCCCTGCATGGGCTTGTGCAATTCCCTCATGGATACTCAAAATCCCTGTAACATTTGTTGAAACTGCTCTCTGGGTGTTTCTCACTTACTATGTCATGGGATTCGATCCGCACCCCTCAAGGTACGTGAATAAAGGTCAGGTCACCTTCAATGATTTCCTTTTCCCCGTGATTACTAATCGGGATTTTGTTTTTGCAGGTTGTTCAAACAGTTCTTGCTACTCATAATAGTAAGCCAGATGGCCTCAGGGTTGTTTCGATTCATTGGGGCAGTTGGCAGGAGCTTAGGAGTTGCTAGTATATTTGGATCATTTGCTCTGCTTTTACAATTTGCGTTGGGAGGATTCGTTCTTTCACGAGGTATATTTGAACATTTATATGTCTGCAGTAGCTCTTGCTTTGCTAGCTTAAACCGACTTACGTTAAATTGTTACTTATCCACTTTGCCTAATGCTGCAGATGATGTGAAGAACTGGTGGATATGGGGTTACTGGACTTCACCTATGATGTATTCCGTGAATGCAATTCTTGTGAACGAATTTGACGGAAAAAGGTGGAAACATGTAAGCTTCTCTATCTACTGCAATGTGCAAATAATTAGTTTCCTTATATAAATGCTGAAGCTCACTGTAATCCTAACCAGATTCCACCAAATGGAACTGAGTCACTTGGAGCTGCTGTTGTAAGAGGTCGAGGCTTCTTCCCAGACGCATCGTGGTACTGGATAGGCTTTGGCGCACTTGTTGGATTCACAATCGTGTTTAACATCTTCTACACCATTGCACTCGCTTACCTAAAACGTGAGTATCTCTCAAATTTCTCCATTTATATTTCCGTAAAGGCAAAAAATGTTTAAATGTTTAGTATGAATATCTACAGCATTTGGTAAGCCACAAGCTATGATACCAGAAGACAGTGAAGATGCACAAACAACTAGCGCGGAGACAGAAGACTCCAATAGTGAGAGTCAGAATAAGAAAAAAGGAATGGTTCTTCCATTTGAACCGCATTCCATCACCTTTGACGACGTAATGTACTCTGTCAACATGCCTCAGGTAACTAACTAACTAGCTAGGAATTGTTATTTATCAAATTAGCAATGCTAATCCTCCATTTTCAACAGATATGTTACTAATTTTTTCCCGATACTTGCAGGAAATGAAAGATCAAGGTGCTACTGAAGATAGATCGGTAGTTCTTAAGGGCGTAAGTGGAGCTTTCAGGCCCGGTGTTTTGACAGCTTTGATGGGAGTTAGTGGGGCTGGAAAAACAACATTGATGGATGTATTGGCGGGAAGAAAGACAGGAGGATATATCAAGGGTGACATCAAGATTTCGGGCTATCCTAAGAAGCAAGACACGTTTGCACGTATATCTGGATACTGTGAGCAGAATGACATCCATTCACCTTATGTTACAGTTTATGAGTCATTAGTATACTCAGCTTGGCTGCGTTTACCTCATAATGTTGATACAAAAACCAGAAAGGTTGGTTCTTATGAAAAAATTTCTTCCATGACATGAATCTCACCGAAAAATCAATTAAATACTATAAAGAAGTTTGAGTTCATGTAAAAATTTGCTATTTATTTATCGTCGGTGCAGATGTTTGTTGAGCAAGTCATGGATCTTGTGGAGCTTGGACCATTAAGATCAGCCTTAGTTGATTTGCCAGGGATCAACGGTCTCTCAACTGAACAACGCAAAAGGTTGACCATTGCAGTGGAGCTAGTGGCTAACCCCTCTATCATTTTCATGGATGAACCAACCTCCGGGCTGGATGCAAGAGCTGCTGCAATTGTTATGAGAACTGTTAGGAACACTGTCGACACAGGAAGAACCGTTGTTTGTACCATCCATCAGCCTAGTATCGACATTTTTGAAGCCTTTGATGAGGTGAATTTGATATTTTTGAACTCAATCAAGCTATTCGCTGTTTTTCCAAGACTTTTGTCATCGAATACTGATATAAAAACCACTTTGCAGCTCTTCCTAATGAAACGAGGAGGACAAGAGATATACGTTGGTCCATTGGGTCGCCATTCTTGCCATTTGATCAAATACTTTGAGGTAAGTTGTCTAAGTGAAAGAGAGCTTTCCTTTTTCGAGTCCATACAATCAAATACTAAGCTGAGTTCTCTTGTCTTCAGTCCATGCCAGGGGTAAGTAAAATAAAAGATGGCTACAATCCAGCAACTTGGATGTTAGAAGTCACAGCCTCGGCTCAAGAAATACTGTTCGGGGTTGATTTTACTGATTTATACAAGAAATCAGACCTTTACACAAGGAACAAAGCGTTGATTAGTGAACTGAGTGTGCCTCGCCCTGGTACAAAAGATCTGCATTTCGATACTAAATACTCACAGCCATTTTGGACCCAATGTATAGCTTGCCTTTGGAAACAACACTGGTCATACTGGCGTAATACTACTTATACGGCAGTCAGATTTCTGTTTACAACCATCATTGCTTTGGTCTTCGGGACAATGTTCTGGGATATTGGTGGTAAAGTGTAAGTCCAAAACTATGAAGCACAATAAAACAATTACACAAACTAAAAAAAAAAACTCAACCACACTATAACTTGATCTTTTCTGGTTACAGGAGTAAGAGTCAAGATCTTTTTAACGCAATGGGATGCTTGTATGCTACTGTTCTCTTCCTCGGTACACAAAATTCATCATCAGTGCAGCCTGTTGTAGCCGTTGAACGTACAGTTTTCTATAGAGAAAGAGCTGCTGGAATGTATTCTACCTTACCCTATGCCTTTGAACAGGTGAACATAGAGTTCAATTTCTTATAAGCCAATATCGAGTTAATTTCACATTTGATCATTGAGCTTTTGCCACTATAAATTGTCACATTTTGAGTGATTACATGTTATCCACTCTTAACAGTAAAAGTCACAAAACTATTTTATGTCATATTAAGAGCGTGCCTCGACAATTTTAGGTGAAAAGTCTAAATTACTTAACTCTTTCTATCTTGCAGATTTCCATTGAAATCCCTTATGTCTTTATGCAATCTGTTTTCTGTGGTGCCATTATGTATGCTATGATCGGATTTGAATGGACGGTCACAAAGTTCTTTTGGTACTTGTTCTTCCTGTTTTTCACCCTCTTGTACTTCACTTTCTACGGTATGATGACCGTTGCTGTTACCCCAAATGTAAGTGTTGCTCAAATTGTCGGCTCCTTCTTCTACGGAGTATGGAATCTTTTCTCTGGATTCATCGTTCCACGAACTGTAAGTTCTTGAAACACTTCCATTTTATTGTTACATCAAAACTGACTTAGAGCTCGGAAATGACATGTTCTCTGTATATTTTCATTTTCATTAAAAAAACAGCGTAGTCCCATATGGTGGAGATGGTACTACTGGTGTTGTCCTGTTGCCTGGACCTTGTATGGTTTGGTTGCATCACAATTTGGAGATCTGCAGAATAAACTTGCTGATGAAGAAACAGTGGAACAATTCTTGAGACATTACTTCGGCTTCAAGCATGATTTTCTTCCAATAGTTGCAGTCGCGATTGTAGGGTACACTGTTCTTTTTGGCTTCACATTTGCTTTCGCTATTAAGGCATTCAACTTCCAAACGAGATAAAAAGACGTTACCTGCTGAAGATGAGATGTATGTGGAAAGTTGAATAAGAGATTGATTAGTTGTAAAGACAACGTGTGAAACGTTCTCTCCACTGCATGGGGAAGACGCGGTTAGTATAAGGAATTTTTCTCGAGCGAGAGATTGATTTTGAAAGTACTGTATATAGATTTCCACTTGAACAAGTGTATGTTCTGTTATTATTATTCTTTATGAATTCCAAGTTCATTTGTTAATGTTGAATCAAAATGCAGTGGCAAATTCATTCCATTGTTATTAGCCTTTTTTGTATTCTTTCTACCTAATCCAATACCATATTCAAGAAGTAATGTTCTGTTACTGTCTGTTGTTACTTATACTTTTGTTGTGTCTTTTTCTGAACTGCTTTGGAATATTTTTCTCGAGTCGAGGATCTATCAGAAAAAGACTTTCTATCTCTAAGGTTGAAGTAAAGTTTGTGTACACTCTACCCTCCCTAGACCTCACTTTGTGGGGAGATACCAGATATGTTGTTATTGTAGTTTTATAACTATAAGAAATTGATGATATGATGAATGTAAGAATTTGTGAATATTGCTTTTCGGGAACTGCCACAATTTTAGTTTAATATATGTATAATTGCGTTGAAGCTTATGGGTTCGAGATTTTTTTTGTGTGTTTTTTGAGTTGTTTGGTTCGAAATTAATAATTTGGTACATATTAGAGGAGTTTTTAAAAGATAAATACAGGATTTGAACTAAAACTATTGGGTTCCTAGAATTTATAGGGGTGTTCTAGCTCCGCCCCTGACTGTTGGTATTGTATAACGGTAAAGGTCATGAACCTTTGACCTGAGGTCTCGAGTTTGAATTTTAATCAGAGTTGAAATCTAGGAATTGAGTTGTGTTCGATAGGAAGCACTAAAATCCACTAGTGTGCTTACGGCTGCGCAAATCTTAATTAATCAGCCAATGAGTTTTTCTTATTTTATTTTGTTTTTGTTAAAAATTGGGAATCAAACTCTCTGTAATAAAACGGAAGTTCAGATAGTCAACTAACTGAACTTCTAAGATTTTCCGGCCAATGGGTTACAAACACCATTAAAAATGCAAAATTAAATAGATTATATTAATAATTGTCAATTTTATTTTATTTTTGGATGGACTATAAGCTAGTAGTGTGAATATAATAAAAGAAATTTCAGCTTATTTTGTGATGTGCTTTGTATCTAAGATTTTATTTTATTTTTGAAAACAGAGATTTTCACTTGATAAGAAAACAGGGAAGAAATGTTTTATGATATCAGCCAAAGAACTTGCTATTTCATGGGGAGTTGATACACCATGGTATTGGGAATGGATTTCTCATCCCGACTCCAGGTTCGTCGAAAAATTATACTATGTATAGAAAGTTATTTTTTTATGTATATTAGATGTCGATCCGTATGTTTCATTGCATTTTAACGAATTTCTACTTATGTTATTTTTTGAATCCCTTGATTGAAATTCTACCTCTTCCACTATCGGTAATAAAAAAACTTTTACACAATCAGGCCACCCAAAAGATATATATAGATGAGCCTCGTTAAAATGTGTAATGAAATATGTTACCTATTACAATAGGTAAAGATGATTTGATGGTGCAAAAATTACTTATATTGGCGATGATATATATAACTTAAACTCACTAAATACATGTATCTGAGACAATATATACATTTTATTTTGCAGATTTTCGGAAGTGGCTCATCTCAAGGGTGTAAGTTGGCTAGACATACGAGACACGATTGGAACTCAAATGTTGTCGAAGAACCAAATATGTTGTTTATTTAGTGTTCAAATTGGCAAAGGATCATGATGGACTAGAAATTGCGAATGCATTTGTTAGGTTTGTGAATCGCATG
Organism: Solanum etuberosum; assembly: GCA_029582245.1. Taxonomy (NCBI): domain Eukaryota; kingdom Viridiplantae; phylum Streptophyta; class Magnoliopsida; order Solanales; family Solanaceae; genus Solanum; species Solanum etuberosum. The sequence goes on from JAJONR010000022.1 coordinate 40,790, forward strand.
AGCGACAAAGAGGCCGAGGAACGAGCTAGTGTCGTGAGTCTAGTCGGAAAAAGGGTTAGGAGACGCAAACGTAACGTGAAACGTCTACGAAAAAGAGTCGATGGATGGATAGAAATAGAAATGGGAAATTTTATCAACGATACAGGAGATGATGAAGATGTTGAAGCGCGATTGATGGAGATTACGCAGCTTCATGGAAAATGTGGCCTTATTGTTCAAGGAATTGAATTTAGACCGGAATGAAAGAAGAAATTGTATAATACTATAATATAGCTTATGTGTTTTCTTGATATATAAACAATGATGTGTTATGGCTATTTGCTTGTAGAAATATTTCAACAAGTTTTTCGAAAGATCTTAATACTAGTGGAATCGATGTTGAAATAGTTAACAATAAATCGAGCACATAATAAAAATAAAACAAATGAGACGGTTTGGTCATGCTCTACATTGACCTCTATTGGATAACAATTTATTTGCATCTGATGTTTACATCGTATCGTACTAATTTATCATGGTTAAATCAAAAATTAATTAAGTTGTTACACTATGAAATCATAGTGTGAGGGTGTTAAAATGAGACGAAGTAGACCTAAAATCACAAAGGAGTTATCTCGAAAGTATGTTCAATCACACACTTACACGCCAAATTAAATAGAGATCTTCTCGTGCTGGTTATTTTTATTTTATATAATATAATATTCGTCTCGATGCACTTAACTGAAGCAAGGTGAAACTTGCTTGAGATTAAGGTGTAGTAGTGGTTATTGTTATTTGAATAAGTTTGACTTTTTGCTTATCTGCACTCATTGACAAAAAAGGAAAAAAAAAACATAATTGTATATGCTTATTTGTACTTATTACTATATTTGAAATCTTTTTTCTTTTGATTATTTAATCATATATAAAGCTTGGAACAAAAAAACTTAGGTTATTTTTTGGTAATAAACTTTTATAAGAATTTTGACATGAATTTTTCTAAGTCCATAGCTTCAATGAATTATTTTGAAAAGTTGCCAGAAGGTTACATCTTTGAAATAATTTCAAGAACAACTCCAGCAGATGCAGTAAGATCAACAATTTTATCAACAGGATTCAAATTTGTTGCAAAATTCGATGAAATTTGGGGAAGATTTTTGCCTTCCGATTACCAAAAAATAATTGATAGATCTAAGCTTCCTCCAATTTACAACACCAAAAAGGAGCTTCTTTTTAGTCTATGTGATTCTCCCATTCTCCTTGATAGCGGCAGACTGGTAAAATCTCATTTTTATGTGGTTAATTACCTTTTATGATTTTATTTATTTTTAGTAATGGTGGTATATGTGCTAGTTTGTGTGAACCTAAATTATTTATTAGGTACATATTTTGTACCTATCATCAGAGGCAAAATCAGAATTTAAGTTTTATGGATTCAATTTTTTAGTTACTTAACATTTAAATCATTATATTCTTTAAAGTTGTGGTTCATATCTACTATCCATTGCATTTATCATGAATTTTTACACATAAATTTATGTTCCGCTATATATGAAAGTATAAAATTCATATGAAACTGGTATTAATATTCTACATCGGCTTTAGCCTCTCACTAACACAAGTATCAAACAATATAATGATGAGTTAGAAATTCATATAAGAACATTAAAAAATATATTGAGTGTCACACTTAGGATTTAAACTCGTAATCTAAAACAACCTTTGAACCCCCTCTATTGCTAAATTAGAATTTTGGATTCAATGATTCATACATATATAATTTTTAAAAACATATTTTTACCATGTGCATCTGTGTAATTTCGAATAAAGGGGATTCAATTAAACTTTTTTCACGTCCTTTATCACGACTACTATATCAGGTACGTAATTCTACCGCTCAAGCAGGTGGAAAGAAATGACCACCCAGTTTTTTTTTATCTTTGCTAAAATTTTAAATCTAATATCTTATAATTTTCAATCAATTCATTGTTCACCGGCTATATCTTTCTTGATGTTTTTATTTTTTGAACTTTTTTATTTTTTTTCATAGTTAATGAAACTAGAAAGATCAAAAGAATCATGTTTTATTCTGTTTCACTCACCAAGTTTAGGTTATTCGAAAAATTGAACTATATGCCTTTGGGTTGTTGTGAGCTATCATATTGTATTATATTGTTATTTTAAACGCAACGTTTATTTGAATTGTTAATTATTTAAATTTTATTATATCTTATCATTAAATTCATCATTATATATCGATGAAAGTATCATTTTATGTAATGATCAATTTGATATGGCCATGTCATCACGATATTTTTATTTTTTTATTTTGACTTTGTTCATTACTTTATAATCTTTGTTGTTTTCCCCCCTACCTTTATCTATAATAACTCTATCATGTGTGCTACTTTTCTTTATAAAATTATAAGTTCCTTACATGGTGTTAATTTGGATTAATGATTAGATTATAAATACAATATTATACATTTTGGATATTGTTTAATTTATTTATTTTCAGAGTTTTTTTATTGATAAGCACAGTGGGAAAAAGTGTTTTATGATAGCGGCAAGAAAGCTTGAAATTTTGGGGAGTGATGACATACACTCTTGGCAATGGAAGAAACACCACAATTCCAGGTTTATCTCTTATCATTTTCTTAATTTGATCTACAACGTACTTCATTCCTCTTTCTTATAAATGTTTTATGCAATGTATTTGCACTTTCTTTCTCACTTTTAAATCATTTATTTCAAAGATTGTCTAGTTATTTTTTTAATTGTTATAAAAACTGTCTCTTTGTTTGTACTGATAAAATTAAGGAAATGCATTTATGTTAGAGTGTATGTTATGTACAATGTATAAAGAATAACACTATCAGATCAAGTTAACCTATAACAATATGTAATTTTTCATACCAAGTTTGATATGATAACGTATAAAATAGATTTTTTTAAATTATTTTTTTTAGCGGCCTTCTATTAAAAAAAAACTCAATAGGGATAAGTACAAGCAAAGGGAGCTGGACCTTACCCTACCATTCCTAATGAGGTAACAAACATCCACTAACTAACAAGCATAAAGAAAATAAGAGCTAAAATAAAACTAGAATTTTGTGATTACCACAGAGTTTGTAATACACTCTATGATGATATTACAAATGAGGGTGCTTAAATAATGTTAAAATATAACAACCAAGAATTAAGAAGGTTGAGTTATCGGTCTCAAACTTCCTTTGACAAGTGCATGAATTAAAAAAGATTAATTGCCCATCTAAAGTAACCAAATCGTCTCCATTCTCTGTTGACAATAATAGTTGTCCAGATTCACCTTGATATTGACCAAGTGACTCCAATGATTGGGAAGGGACCTCATGAGCCGAGGTGTTCAATGTGACCATGAGTGGCTTGATTCTCGGATTGGATTTGAGTAGCATGTCATCCTGATTTTCTTGAATAATCTTAATTAGCTACTTTAGGATTAGAAATATGTAATGTTGGAGCCACAAATATTACTATCTTTCCCAGTAGCCTTCAAGAAAGCATCAAAGTTGTTCGAACATAATAGGGCTCTTGAAGCATTGCTAATATCGTGCCTCTTCTCACAACTTGGAGAAGCATTAGATGTTGCCTTCTTGCGCATTACCATGTTCCGATCCTCTTTTCTGCCAAATTCTCTCCCTTTGTTCAAATCCTTAACTTGCATTACTGCTAATACTGAACCTTCACTGAGTGAGATAAAGCCATGTTGGGGTGGGCTGGACTACCTTAGAAGGAGGCTTTCCAGTGGCCGTAGCAGCCATGGGAGGGCTGCGCAACTGCTGCCAAGGAAATCACTATAGCCGCCAGAGCGAGGGAGCCCTAGTACCTACTTTATCAAGTTACATTATTGTAGAGTTGTTATATATTCAACAAGAAGGCTCAATCGAAAAGGCTATATCCCTTCTTATTTCTCCTTCCTACCACTAATAGGACATATGTGTCAAGAAATCTGATATTTGATGAAGCATCAACATGGTGGTCCAAAGAGATTTCCTACTAGACTCAATAGCACTTGAGCAAAAGCTACAAAACAATATCAAACTAAAGAATAGGGGAGCAGGATAGAAACCAACTAAGAGGAAAGAGGAAAACTCAAATACCTATACCAGAGGTATCTCCACCAAAAAATAAAAAGAGATCATGGCAAACTAAAGCATGTGAAACTCCTGTCATGTTGCAAGAAAAAGTCCGAGAAGCACCACAACCGTGACTAAGGAGGTCCACATGATTGAAATTCCCAAACACCAAGTATACTGATGCAACATTAGCAGAGTGGTCTAGATCAAGGAGACTACTACCTTCGAATAAGATTCAAAGAGAAGTGAGTGGGGAAGTTCAAAGGAGGAAGAGATTCATAAAGTGCCTGGACATCAAGATGATTGGAATGTCTCGAGGATCACTCAAAATGGATGCAAAGAATAAATTAAGTTGGTGCTAAGAGGGGTGTTAAAAGGTCATCACCAACTTAATTAATATCTAAGATATTTCAAAGAAGAATATAGAATATTCAAGACTTGTATTGAAAGAAGAACTTTAGGATGAAAGTTCTAGAGTGCAAAGTCTAAAAAAATTCGAGAAAGAAGTGAAAGGTGTAGTTCTAGAATATTGCATTCACTAGATCCTTCCATCAACACCGATAAATAGAGGTGGTCATTTGAGTTGTATTTGTACTCAAATAAAGAGTGTGTACTCAAATAAAGAGTGTGTGCTCAAGAATGAATTGAGAGTGAAGTGTACTCCAGAAAAGAGGGAATGCAAAAAAAAAAAAAATGAGTTTAAAGAGTTTTAAGACTGAAGCTTATCCTTATAACGATAACAACAACATACCTGGTGAAATTCCACAAGTGGGGTCTGGGGAGGGTAGAGTGTACGCAGTCCTTACCACTACCTTGTGGAGGTAGAGATGTTATTTTCGAAAGACCCTCAACTCAAGTGCAACAAATGTAAGTACAAGGAAGAAGAAAACAATGGAAAAAGATATAGCAACTAACAAGGGGGGTGGGGGTGGGGGCAATGCAAAATCCTATAAGAAAGGACTAAGAACAACGAAATAGTGCAATAACTAAAACACAATAAACAACATAAAATGATAGATATCACAATCAAGAGCTACAATAATACAACTAGTACAACGATAAAACACCAACAAGCCAAAACTCTCGAAAAACAAGACAATATTTCACTACCTACTAAACTTCTACCCTCGTACGCATCCTCCACACCTTCCTATCTAAGGTCATGTCAATCTGAAGTTGAGTCATGTCCTATCTAATCACCTCTCTCCAATACTTCTCCAGATGGTCCTTAATTAGCATTAATAATTTTCAAGTTATGAGCACAATTGGTTGCTCACACCTTGAAAATTATTTAATGCTAATTAATTAGGATCATCCCAAGAAGTATTGGAAGGTCACCTTTATATGGCGCAATCTCGGACACTGTGAGGTTCTTATAAATATTTTGATAAAGATAAATCTGCTATAACATGTTAAATTTCACAGATGATATATAAATCTTTTTAGTTCAACCATCTGATACCCAAATCTCGTTAATTTAACTTCGCATCTGGTAGACCTACAAAGGAGATACGCCTTGCATATCATTAAAAAAATTATAAAATTATCCTTACAAATGCTTCTTGCAATTCTTTTGCAGATTCTCAAAAGTGGCATATCTTCACTCTATACTTCAGTTGGACATTCGTGGAAAAATAGGAACAAAAATGTTGTCACCAAAGACAGATTATGCTGCTTATTTGGTGTTCAAATTGGGAAGAAGGTCATGTGAACTTGAATATGCTAATTCAATTATTAGGTTTGTTAAATATGAGAGTGATACTGAGACTGAAGAACAAGCCAACAATGTGAAACTTGTGACATCGGCAAAACTGAGAGGAGATGGATGGATGGAAGTAGAACTGGGACATTTCAATAGCAAGGAAGGTAGTGATGGTCCTGTCGAAGCAAGATTGCTTGAGATGAAACGTAATAGTGACAAAAGTGGCCTCATTGTGGAGGGAATAGAGTTTCGTCCCAAAATAATCAAATGCAGGGCGTCAAAGGCAGATTTGGACTGAACTATATCTCTTTTTTGTTTTATGGGTTTGAGATACATTATTTATACCTATTAACTGAATTTCTTAAAATGTGGATTTTGAGCTAAAACTCTATTTTGGCATTGAAGTGTGCTTTAGTTGGCTATGTCATTATGTTAATTAGAAAAACTCTAGACTCTACTAGTTATTTATGTTGCTCTTATTTTCAAAGTTAGCATTACGAGGTGATCACGGCCCAATAACATTTGTATTATGAGGATATCTATTGCGACCCCTCCTTTATTCGAGCTTGAATCTGGCAAGCCAAGATAAGAAGGGTTCTAAAAAAAGTACGAACTGAATGGACTTATAATGTTTAGTGTGAACAAATCTTATAGTTGCGAGATAAACTCATTATGAAAAAAAATAGATTTATATGTAAATATCGGTGTTTATATCAACAAAAAAAAATAACTAGTATAGCTATTTTTTGTGGCTGAATGTTTTAAGCTTCCAACTGGAACATCTAAATAATAAAACCAATAACATACTTGAATCTATCAAGACATCTTTTCGGGGAAACAATGAATCAACATCAAGTAGATACATCTAAACTTAACAAGCTAATATATGATGCAAACTTCGGAAATAAAAGCAACATAAATCACTAAGAAAGTCTTAGAGTTTTTTTTTTCTGATGTACGAAACCATTTGAACGCACTTCAACTACATTATCACAACTTCCTGGGGCGGAGCCACAATAGAGTTATCAGTTCAGCAAACGGATAAATGTAAAGTATGAAAATTAATAATATATTAGTGCTAACTTTGGAAATAAAAGCAACATAAACACTATTGAAGTCTAGAGTTTTTTTTCTTAATAACCATAAGGTCTGAGCCAACTTGAACACAGTTCAGCTACGTAGTTGCGGGGGAGAAGCCATAATAGAATTACTGGTTCAACTGAACCCTGTAAAATTAGATTGTGGGCCTAACTCATGTTGGGTATAGCAAGAGTTAATGGGAAATGGAAGGAAGATGAAAAGAGGAATTGGAAAAGATTCTCTTATGCTTTAAGAAAAGGCATTTCTCCCTCATTGGTGGTGGAAAGAAAAATAGAAGTGTTTAAATAGAGAAACACTTCTATTAGTTGTTA
>JAJONR010000023.1:0-33280 GCA_029582245.1 Solanum etuberosum
TGGCACATGAGGTGGCGGGTTTGGCTAGGTAACATAATGGAAATGTATCGGACTGTAAATCCTAGAATGACAGTTTGACCCCGCGGAAAATGAGGACTGACCAATCTTCAATCTCTATGTGGGATCACCAGCCATGAGTATGAAAGTGTCACGACCCAAGGTAGCCCCTAGGTGTAACATGGCGTATAAGACCCCGAGAGGCCCCATAGAAGCCACTTAGCTTTCATCATACAAGATAAGAGAATAAAAGAGATTAAAAGACAGTTCTATATATCAAAGTTTTTATAAAGCATAGAGGAAATCTAAACATCGTCTCAAGCCATCTAGTTGTCACGACCTAGGGTACCCCCTAGATGTAACAAGGCGTATAAGACCCTGATAGGCCTCATACAAGCTACTTAGCATATCATAACATAAATTAATAGAAAAGGTGCAAAAATTTAAAACATTTTCAACAATCAAAGTCTTTCATAAAATGAGCGGAAGGCTAACATTATTGTCTCAAACCATCTAACATAAGAGGTAAAAGATCTTGGGACGCAGCCCATACAATAATCCAACATGAAAAGAAAGACATAAAGAAAAAAGGGGTGATCAATCCTCGAATGCTATGAGGACTCACCAAATCTTCACTTCCTTGATCAACTAAGAACCTAGCCACAAGTGTGTGAATCAAGATCGTCGGACCCTACATTTGATAAGAATGTAGGCAAGAGTATGTGTTAGTACAAAATGTACTAAATATGATGGCTAGCACAAACAACATAACATAAGCATTCGTGAACATAAGACAAAAGGCATAAGCATAATCAAGACATAATAAGCATCATAATGAAAAAGGAATACTTCGTTAAGTAACCTCACTTAACCTTAATCAAGACTTAGGTCATCCACCTCTAGTCAAGCTTACCTCATGGAAGGCATATCTAGCAACACTCCAAGCTAATCATCTGCATAACATAATCACATTGTTCATACTTACTTTTGAAGACATGGGGATTCACCTCTATGCCTAGCTTATAAAAGCTAATGGGCATTCGCCTCTTGCCTTACTTACTTTAAGATCATGGGTACTCGCCTCCACAATCACATCATATGACACGGGTACTCGCCTCCACATCATTTCATAAGGATCATGTGTACTCGCCTCCATGTCCATTCATCATAATAAGAACGTGGAGAATAACCTCTTGTTCAATTCTAAGGAATATGGGAAATCACCTCATATCCTTAACATATGGAGGTCAAGGGTAGTCGCATCTAGCCTCATCATTCATTAAGCATTTTAGTCTAGATTCATTTTTAGGTGAGCAATCCTTTCAACCTAGAATCATTCATGTGAGTAAACCTTTCACATTCATTCAATCATGCTTAGCAATTCATTGTAGGAAGTATCCCTTCCATACTACAACATCTACAATCAACAATTCATAGTCTAGGCTTTACTCTCAAAGCACTACATGTCATGATCATCATCTATACTTTACTCTCAAGCAATTAACATCATATTCATCATATATGCTTCAATCTCAAGCAATTCTAGTCATAAATCATCAATTCTATAAGGTTGTATCTAACTCATAGAGTTTCCCTCTCATGGCATCAAACCCAACTATATCAATTCTACCCTAAAATCATAGGATAGGCATGGGTACATGTAACTTCATCCTAAAAACATTTAATTCTATCAATTCAATAATAAACAATCATAATCCACTCAATTGGATGAACATTCATCATAATCCACAACGTGGAAGAAACCCTAACTAGAATTGGGGATTTAGACTTCACAATTAGGGAATTCTAGGGGACTCTATGGGAGAAAGGATCCCATGGATGAAAAGCCACCATACCTTAGCCACAAAGCCCACCAAAAGATTGGAGACTTGAACTTGACCTAGTTTCAATTTCTTCCTTCTTCTTCCACCTTCTAGAGAGAGAATATTTGAGAGAGAGTTTTGGGTTTTCTTTTGGGAATTGAGACAATGACTTAATTGAGTGAATTTAGGGGTATAAAATAGTTATATAGGTGTTCTAGTTCTAGGTAAAACAACACCACTTCAATTTAATTAAAACCGAAAAAGACCTATAAGCCCCTAAATATAACTGCCAGCTCTTGAACCACGGAACCCCGACCGACGGACCGTGGATGGACCTATGGTCCGTCCTGCACAGTCGTGGTCTGGTCAAATACTTTTGGCCAATCGATGGCCACTGTACCACGAGAAGTGGACCCCCACCGTGGTCCATGGCTTGGACCAATTTCTGAGGTTGCCTACCTACGGCCCCACCTACGATCCGTGGGTCAACCCACGGGCCGTGGTTGGCCCTCGTGGATGGCCTTCGTGGATGGCACCTGTAAGTCCCATTTCTGCAACTTTACCTTTTTTTGAATCCGGGGTGTTACACTAGTACATAAGAAAGAATCTAGGCGATGCCCGTACATCATGTTCCAAAACTGAAAGTAAGAAACTGTCACGACCAAGGGGTACCCCCTAGATGTAACATGGCGTACAAGATCCCGAGAGGCCTCATATAAGCCACTTAGCATTCATAGTCAAGATAATAGAAAATCAGAATAAAATTTTAAACATTTTCAACACAATCAACGTCTTTATAAAATGAAGTGGAAGTCTAATACACTTTTCATAAAAACCATCTAATCCAATAGAATCTTGGGACACAGCCCATACAACAATGTTCAATACTAAAATGAAAAGAACATAAAGGAAATGGTGGCCAAATCCTCGAATGCTATGAGGACTCACAAATCTTCGACCCTGCCTCTACTATAGGACCTAGGCACGGGGATAAGAGTCGGGAATGCCGGATCCAATATTTGGATAAGAAATGTAGGCAAGAGTATGCGTTAGTACAAAAATGTACTAAATATGATAGATTGCATAAACATCAACATAAACATAAAAGTTAGACAACATAAGTCATAAAAGCATAATCAATGCACATAATAGATCATTTCAACATAAAAGGAATACTTCTTGAAGTAACCTCAATTCATCCTTACTCATCATGGAAGGCAACTCAAGCACAACCCAAGCTCATCACCTATCATAACATAGTCTAGCTTATCTTTTATAGACATGGGGAATTGTCGCTTGCCTTACTATAAAGGAGCATGGGTAGTCGCCTCTAGTCCTTCTTACCATTTGGATCATGGGTACTAGCCTCTAGTCCAACATCATGTGACATGGGTATTCACCCCGTGTCTTTCTAGAAGGATCATGGGTACTCGCCTCTTGTCCAATTCATATCTTAAGAATGTGGGTAGTCGCCTCTTGTTCAACCTTGAGGAATAAGGGTAATCACCTCTTATTCTACTCCAAGAAATATGGTTAATCGCCTCATATCCATCTTATTTAGAGGTCAACGGTAATCGCCTCTAGCCTCATCAATTTCTTAGTCTTTAGCTTAGATTCATTTTAGGCGAGCAAGCCTTTCAATCTAGAATCATTCAATGTTAGAAAGTCTTTCACATTCATACATAAGCAATTCATGTGGGAACTATCCCTTCCACAACAATTACATCAATAATCAATAATTCATAACATAAGCTTTACTCTCAAAGCAATTCATATCGTAAGTATCACATAGGCTTCAATATTAAAGCAATTCTAATGTATCTCATCAATCTTATAAGAATACATCTAAACCCATAAATTCTCCTTTCATGGCATCAAACCCAATTACATCAATTCCAACTTAGAAACATGGGTTAATCATGGGTACATGTAAATTCATCAGAAAAAAAATATGTATTCCTATCAATTCATGCATAAACAATCATAATCCACTCAATTGGATACATATTCACAAAGACCCACAACTTAGAAGAAAACCCTAACTCAAATTGGGGAATTTCTACTTTTCAATTGGGGAAATCTTAGGGGATCCATGAATGAAAAACCATCATACCTTGTTAACAAAGCCGACAATTGCTTGAGGAATGGAGACTTGACCTTGATCCTAGCTTGAACTCTTTCTTCTTCTTCAAGTTCTAGGGAGAGAATTATTTGGAGAGGAGACTTTGTTCTTCTTTTAGGATTTTGAGAGAATGACTTGAATTAACTTATTTGGGGGTTAAAATCACTTATATAGGGGTCTTAGATATAGGCAAAACGACATAGTATTAGTCTAGATTAATTAGGAAAAGACCCAACTGCCCCTAAAAATAACTACCAGCTCACGACCGACGGACCATGGCCGACTGACCGTGGACTGACCGAGGGAGCAGATGCAAGCTTTTTCTTTCAATAGCCGGCCAAATGACTACACGATCATTGGTCTACTCTACCTCAATTCACCATTTCGAACCTTATACAAAAGGTTTGAGGCGTGAGAAACAGCGTAATTCCCCGGTGTCATAGCTTACCTTTCTATCTTCCTCCCCCGAGACGTTCCCAAAGTGATTGCGGACCGTCCTGCACGGCCGTCGTCCATGATCAGGAACTCTAATTTGGGGTCATGGTCCACGGACCTTGGACCACGGACCGTGGTCTGACCGATGGTCCGTTGGTCAGGTCGTGGTTCCCTGACCTCAAGACAGTTTTGGGTGCCCAGTCCACAAACCACACCTACGGTCCGTGGTCCTACCCACGGGCCGTGGTTGGCCTCTGTTTTTGGCACCTGCAACTTTTGAAACTTTGCTATGTTGCCCGCTTTCAAATTCGGGGTGTTACAAAAAATACTGAAAAATGATAAATGTCCGGTCCTCAAAGCATGAGGACTCTCGAAAGCTTGAAATCTCCTCTACGAACTCTATCCATGAAATCGGGAACCCTGGGATCCTAGATTTGAAAAAATATAGGCAAGAGTATGTGTTAGTACAAAGTATGTACCAAGTATGATAGCAATGCGTAAAATATTTGAAAACATGCTTAAAGAGAGATACCTTCATGAGATGCAATGACCAAGCTAAACATGAGATAAAGAGTTAGAAAATATGAGTCATAAAACATGGTCAATGCACATAGTCATCATCTTAAACATGCATGAGATACTTCCTTGAAGTCACTTTAGTTCATCATAGCTTGCTTGTGGGAAGTAGCCTTAACCGACATATAAGACCATGAGAGCTATCATCATGGAATTCTGTGTCTCCAACACCGGAAAGAGTTGTCCTACTTGCCAAGGTAAGGACCATGAACTTATAGCTTATGTGGATCCACTAGCTAATATATATCTAGACAATCCTATGTTGGCAAATAGTTTATGGGACATAGGCTCTCGGTACTAAGCTTAACTTCTACGGAAGAGTTCTTATTCATATTCATCCTAGCTCTTAAAGAAACATGGGTAATCGCCTCTTGTCCTTATATTATATGACATGGGTAATCGCCTCTTGTCTTTCAATTAGAGAGCATGGGTAATCGCATCTTGCCTCATCATTAGAATAGCTCATTATCATTGGTTTATTTTAGGTGAGAAAGGCTTTCAACCCTAAGAACCCTTATTATGTGAGAAAACCTTTCACAATCATGCTTTCATGTGTATATGAGAAATCTTTTCGACAACACAACAATAACAACATCATTGATAGTTCACTCTCATAGCATCCTTAAAACATTTACATAAATTTCATGAGAATATGATTGATTTCATAAACTTCTCTTTCATAATTCAAAACCCACATCATATGATCATAACTTGGAAAAACATGGGAATTACATGGGTTCACGGGGGATCATCATAAAAACATGAGATTAACTCAATTCATGCATAAAGATCATGGATCAATTAATTAAATCAATAATTAAAAGAACCCATAATATAGAGGAAAATCCTAACTCAATTAGGGAATTCTATCTTTATAAATTGAAGAATTTGGGAACTCCAGGGAGGAAAGGGCTCCATGGATGAAAATCATCATACCTCAATGCCAATTGCTTCACTCTAATGGAGGAATTTGAGATTTTACTAGAAACCCTAGGTTGAACCCTTCTTCTTCAAGCTTTCTAGAGAGAGAAATATTTGAGAGGAAGACTTGTTCTTCTTTTGTAAATTTGAGAGAATGACTTGAATGGGTTGATTTTGGGGGTTAAAATCACTTATATAGGGGCTCTAGGGTAGGGCAAAATGATATAGTATCAAGATAAAATAATTAAGACAAGACCTAACTGCCCCTGACTCACAGCTGACGCGAACCCCAGACTGAGGCCCTCACGAGCCGTCTCAGGGTCTACGAGCCGACTGGGCAGTCGTGACCCTAGACCAGTCTCTTGGGAAGGCCCCTTGAACCCCTGTCCCACCTCACGACCAGCTTCGTTAGTCGTCTGCCCCTTCACGATCTATTTCGAGGTCAGTTAGAAGGGGCTGGTGTAACACCTCAGAAACTAGTAGGCTAAACTAGAGCTTGACGTGAGGGTTAGAGTCGTAGATATAACTCCCTTAGAGTCATAGATATAACTCCCTTAGAGTCGTAGACATAACTCCATGTAATTAAAATAAAGGGTTTCGGGTTAGAACGTCAAGGTACGACCCCCCAAGGACAAACCAAGGGTCCTTGAGGAGGACCCTAAATTATGCCCCAATACAGTGATCCACGAAAGGGATCCACGCCCCATAGAGGGGGTCCACGCCCTATGGGTGCGGGGTCGTGGGTCAGGGTGCCAAAACAGGACACAGACCACCACCCATACTTGACCAGCATGCCTCGTGGGTCCACCCACGGCCCGTGGGTGTTGTCTCGTGGGTGAGGCAGTGTTGGTCTTAGATGGTTAAGTGAAGACTTAGTGGAACTTTCCAAAATTAATTAGGAATTAAGTGGTGTCATTTTACTAGAGTTTATACCAGCTATATAAAGACTTTAGACCCTTAATTAAGTCATCCTAAATCAATATTTCTAAACCCACAGAAGAAACTCAATTCCCTCTCAAAAATCCTCTCTCTAGGAAGAAGAAGAAGAAGAAGAAGAGGGTCAAGCTAGGTCAAGACTCCATTGTTTCAAGCTTTCTAGGATTTGTAATCAAGGTATGCTGGCTTATTCATTCATGGACTCCTTTCATCCATGAATCCCCATGTTGTCCCCAATTTAGAAGAAGAATTCCCCATGTCAAACTAGGGTTTCTTCTATGTTTTTTGTTATGATCCAATAGAGTGGATTATGGTTGTTTATGATCGTTTATGATTTTTTATGATGGAATTACATGTTTTTAGTATGATTTTACATGTATCATGATTGACCTATGATTTTAGGGTGAAATTGATATAATTTTGTTTTATTCCATGAAAGGGGAAATTAAGGGCTTAGATGTGACCTTCTAAGATTGATGAATTACTTTATGAATTGCTTGAGATTAGAGCACCTAGATATGAATTACTTAAAGATAAAGCTTGTAGTCATGAATTGATTAGATTAGGGCTTATATGATGAATCATGATTAGTAGTGTTGAAATGGAGTCTATATGAAGATATATGATTAGAATAGGTTAAGGATGAAACATGTGGTTAGATTGTCTTGAGAATTAGGAATATATGATGACCATGTGAAGTATTGCTTGAGAGTAAGGCTTGTAGTATGAATGATGATTTCTAGGGCCTTGAGGGTAAAAGCTAATATGAATGAACTAGGAATGTTAAGGCTTTGAGAGTGAAGCTATTATGTATGTTGAATTGTATATGGTATGATTGTGGAATGAGTTTACCCACATGACCTATATTATGAGTATATGAGATTATGCATGTAGTGAATTGATTACTTGAATTGTGATAATATCCATGTCTAATGTAGTCATTCTAGATGTGTTGACTTGATATGAGCTTTGATTTTTGAAAGGGCAAGTATGATATTATGCATGTTTTATGAAGGTTATGTTGCTTTAAGAACACTTTGAGAGTAAAGTGATTATGATTATGACCTTGTTGTGTGTTGATTGAAAGGGTATCCTCATATACACACCTATTTATGAATATGATATGATGTGAATGGTTTTCTCAGAATATGATGATTCTAAGGTTGGAAGACTAGTCTCACATATTTGAATCTATATGAAGAGATGGACGGTGAAAGGTTATTCTCACGCATGATCTATGAGCTATCATATGAATTATGTTGGATTGAGTGTCAAAATATTCTTTCATGAATATGAACTTAAGTCAAAACTTAATATGAACTCCGTGGGAATTAATACTTAGCACCGAGTGGATATTGATATGAGATGGAAGCCCCCACGTTAGTAGAGGTCGGGTTTCTAGAATCAATCTCTTGAGATGGGAGCCCTCACATTAGTAGAATCCGAGTTTCTAGGAGTAATCTCTTGGGATGGAAGCTCTCACGATAGTAGAGGCCGGGCTTCTAGTAGCAATCTCCTTATCCCATAAACTACGTGCCCCCGTAGGTTACTTAGCTAATGGATCCATCTAGCTAAGAGTATGGTTCTACCTTAGGCAAGTAGGACAACCACTTTTCGGTGTGGGGTAAACACCGAATTCCATGTTAAGCTCAGATGGTCTATGTCAGTTAAGGCATATTCCCACAACAAGAATATGAATTATGAACTATGGTTACTCAAGAAGCTTTACTTAGTATGGGTGAGATTTATGGGATCTTATTCATGCATTGCACGAGTATGCTTTGAGGGTAATTATGGTATGTTCCTCTTATGTTATGATGATCTATGCAAAGAATATTCTTACGACTATGTTGTGAAGTATGTTTGATATGAGGACTACTTGTATGGTGTTTGCTTAGTTTGGATTATAGCTTGAAAGGCCCTTCCAATACATGTGTGACTAAAGGTGAATGTTCCATTGTCTATGAGAAATAAGCTAAGGATGAGATCAAAAGATGGTAATTATGAATGAGGACCTAAAGTGACTTGCTTAGCATGGGTGGGATTATGGGGCCTTATCCTTGTATTGCACAAGCTTGCCTTGAGGTGACTTATGAAGTGTTTCTCTTATATGAAGTTCATCTAGATGCATTGATTATATCTATGACTATAATAATATCTCTCATGTTTGTAGCCTATGTCTTATGATGATGACTTTTATGCTAATGGCTTGTGTTATTGTCTCTTATGATTACGGTATATTTCTTATGTTGACTAACACTTATGATATGCTCATGTTGAAGATTTATGCTAGTGATCATATTTAGTACATTATTGTACTAACACATTCTTTTACCTATATTATTATCAAATGTAGGGTTCGCTGATATTGACTTCCATTACCGTGGCTAGGTTCATAGTAGAAGCAAGCAAGTGAAGACTTGGTGAGTCCTCATAGCATCGAGGACTTGATCACCTTTCCTTTTTATGTCTTTCTTTATGTTTAGAATTTTTTATGGGCTGCGTCCCTAACTCTTTTCAAGTACTAGATGGTTTGAGACAAGTGTAGTAAACTTCCGCTTTGTTTTATAAGACTTTGATTGTAATTGAAAAATGTTTTAAATTTCCGCACCATTTTCTATCATCTTATGTTATGATACGCTAAGCGGCTTGTATGAGACTTTTCAGAGTCTTGTACGCCGTGTCACATCTAGGGGGTACTCCTGGGTCGTGACAAACTTGGCATCACAACACACGGTTTTAGAATGGTTCTAGGACGTCTCAAACCACGTCTAGTTGAGTCTTGTTCATAAGTGTGAAGCACGCCACATTTATGAATAGGAGGCTATTGGATGTTTAGGAAACTTCACTTCTTCATTCTCTAAGTCGTGCTATAGAGTTTCACTCTATTAGGTCTTTCTACTAATCCGTGCCCGATCGTTTTTAGGATATGACCACTGCAACGGCTAACGTCAGAAGGAATGAGGAAGACAATGTGGATCAAGAAGCTCCTCCCAAAGCTTCTCCGCATGCTCCAATTGACCCTTTGGCTATGAATGTGACTAATGAGAAGTTTAGGCTTGGTTTTCAACTGTTGACTCAAGCTGGGAAAGAAACTCCAGAATTTTATGGGTCAAAGATGGAGGAAGATCCTCAAGAGTTTATAGATGAGTTCTGTAAGGTGTTGGACTTTGTGGGACTGACTCCGGTAGAGAAGGCAGAGTTGGCTTCTTAGCAACTCAAAGGGGTTGCTCAGGTTTGGTTTAATCAATGGAAAAAGGCTAGACCGGTAGGATTGGGTCCCATAGGGTGGGAAAAGTCCAAGAGTGCTTTTCTAGATAAGTTCATCCCTTTAGAGATGAGAGAAGCTTTAGTGGTTGAGTTAATTAACCTTAGACAAGGTAATATGAGTGTTAAGGAATATGCATTGAGGTTTACCCACTTGTCTAAGTATGCTCCAATTCTAGTGTCCGATCCTAGGTCGGGAATGAGTAAGTTTGTGTCGGGTGTGTCCGATTTGGTAGTAAAAGAATGTCATACGGATATGCTTGATCATGATATGAATATTTCTCGCCTTATGATTTATACTGAACAAATTGAGGAAAAGAAACTTGAAGAAAAGTTGAGGGAGAAAAAGAGGTTTAGGATTGATGATGATAATTCTCCTCTTAAAAGGTTCTCCGGACAAGGTCCTTTTAAGATTCCCCTTAGATTTAACCAAGAGAGGGTGTATAACCCTAAGCCTAAAAGAGGGAGTAATAGTAAGTCTTTGTTGCCTAAGCCTACTTGTGCTAGGTGTGGGAAGAGACATGAGGGTAGATGTTTAGCCGGTATGGAGGGTTGTTATGGTTGTGGTAGGAGTGGTCACAAGATGAGATATTGCCCGGTACTTAAGGCTAGAGGAAGAGAGCGTAAGCAAGTTGCTCCTAGTGATTCGGGTATGAATACCCCAAAGGAGAATAGTTTATATGCTCTCTAAGCTAGAGGTGAACAAGAGTATTCCCCGAATGTTACTCTGGTATGTGCTTTATGCTTATCTAGATTTCGGTGTTACTTGTCTTTTGTGACTTTTTACACTTGGTATGTTAAACCTTGATGTTGCCTTTGGTATGAATGGGTTGCATTATGGTTATGTGTATTTGATGGTAGAACCCGACTTAGTCATGATGAGTTTTGGGGGTATGTGGATAGATTTGATGAATAGGGTGTTTAAGTAATGCCTAGATGTGTTGAGTGAGTAGATTCCTCTAAAAAGGGTAGAAGTGTAATTCACCATGGTTTAAAATCATCTTGGGTGATGGATGTGAAAGCTTAGTAGTAACTTGATTCGACATTAGAGTTGGAAGAAATGATTCTTAGAAGAGTCCGTATAGGCTAACTCTCAAGGGGGAGATGATGTGCTTAGATAGCAAGGTCGTTGAGTGTTCTTGATGTTCATGATTTGGGCGTACTTGAAATTCTCACCTTAAAGGGAGTGCTGAGGTTTGGCAAGAAAGGGAAACTTAGTCCCCGATATGTAGGCCCATATCAAATTTTGAAACGTATTAGGAAGGTTGCCTATGAGTTGGATTTGCCAAATGAGTTGGCCCCGGTTCATGCGGTGTTTCATGTTTCAATGCTTAAGAAGTGTATTGGAGATCCGGCATCCATTATTCGATAGAAGAGTTAGGAGTTAATGAGAATTTCCCTAATTTAGAAATACTGGTAGAGATCTTATACTAACAAGTTAGGGAATAGAAGAACAAGGAAGTTTCGTTCATGAAACTGTTAAGGAGTGGTCTTTGAGTGAGGGTTTTAGGTGAGGGTGATATTTGGGAGGCCAAGGGCCAATAATAAATCCCGATATCCTTATATTTTCCTTCTATTCCTCCTTTAGCTTGGGATGATAAGTTTTCCTTGACTTGTTTCATGTTTTGGAGTCATGTGTGTTTTATGTGTTCCATGATTTCCTTATGTTATGCATGTTCTTGAGGAATTTATGTTTAGTAAGAAAATGAGTTTTTATGATTGAAGGTCCTCATGTTGTTATGCATTTAGTATGAGTTGCCTATTGACTCCATGAGATGAATTATAGAACATGCCTTAGTATGCTTTTGAGAGTAAATTACATCTTGGCTCCATGACATTGTGTTGAGCATGATTTTAGTTGGAAAAAGGTAGTTCCTCCTATGAATATGAGAAATGTTGAGTTTTCATGCATAATGGGTTGTTAGATGTAGTTCCTTCTTCCTTGTATTGCATTGAGTATGTTTATCTTGGAGTTGAAGTTTCCTCCTTTGTTTATGTGCATTTAGATGTGTTGCATGCATGATGGGCTGCTAGTCTGCTATATAAAGACTTTAGACCCTTAATTAAGTCATCCTAAATCATTATTTCTAAACCCCCAAAATAAACCCAATTCCCTCTCAAAAATCCTCTCTCTAGAAAGAAGAAGAAAAAGAAGAAGAAAAGGAAGAAGAAGAAGAGGGTCAAGCTAGGTCAAAACTCCATTGTTTCAAGCTTGCTAGGCTTTGTAATCAAGGTATGATTGCTTATTTATTCATGGACTTCTTTCATCCATGAAGTCCCCATGTTTTCCCAATTTTGAAGATGAATTCCCCAAGTCAAACTAGGGTTTCTTCTATGTTTTGGGTTATGATCCAATAGAGTGGATTATGATTATTTATGATCATTTATGATTTTTTATGATGGAATTACATGTTTTTAGTATGATTTTACATGTATTCATAATTTATCTATGATTTTAGGGTGAAATTGATATAGTTTGGTTTTATTCCATGAAAGGGGAAATTGAGGGCTTAGATGTGACCTTCTAAGATTGATGAATTACTTTATGAATTGCTTGAGATTAGAGTACCTAGATATGAATTACTTAAAGGTAAAGCTTGTAGTCATGAATTGATTAGATTAGGGCTTATATGATGAATCATGATTAGTAGTGTTGAAATTGAGTCTATATGAAGATATATGATTAGAACTGGTTAAGGATGAAGCATGTTGTTAGATTGTCTTGAGAATTAGGCATATATGATGACCATGTGAAGTATTTCTTGGGAGTAAGGCTTGTAGTATGAATGATGATTTCTAGGACCTTGAGGGTAAACGCTAATATGAATGAACTAGGAATGTTAAGGCTTTAAAAGTGAAGCTATTATGTATGTTGAATTGTATATGGTATGATTGTGGAAGGACTTTACCCACATGACCTATATTATGAGTATATGAGATTATGCATGTAGTGAATTGATTACTTGAATTGTGATAATATCCATGTTTTATGAAGGTTATGTATATGCTTTAAGAACACTTTAAGAGTAAAGTGATTATAATTATGACCTTGTTGTGTGTTGATTGAAAGGGTGTCCTCATATACACACCTATGGATGAATATGATATGATGTGAATGGTTTTCTCACAATATGATAATTGTAAGGTTGGAAGACAAGTCTCACCAATTTGAATCTATATGAAAACATGGACGGTCAAAAGTTATTCTCACGCATTATCTATGAGCTATCTAATGAATTCTGTTAGATTGAGTGTTAAGAAATTCTTCCATGAATATGAACTTAAGTCAAGACTTAATATGAACTCCGTGGGAATTACTGCTTAGCACCAAGTGAATATTGATATGAGATGGAAGCCCTCACGTTAGTAGATGCCGGTTTTCTAGAAGCAATCTCTTGAGATGGGAGCCCTCACGTTAGTAGAGGCCGGGTTTCTAGGAGCAATCTCTTGGGATGAAAGCCCTCACGATATTAGAGGCTAGGCTTCTAGTAGCAATCCCCTTATCCCAACAACTACGTGCCCCCGAAGGTTACTTAGCTAATGGATCCACCTAAGCTAAGAGTATGGTTCTACCTTAGGCAAGTAGGACAACCCCTTTTCGGTGTGGGGTAGACACCGGATTCCATGTTAAGCTCACATGATCTATGTTGGTTAAGGCTTATTCCCACAACAAGAATATGAATTATGAACTATGGTTACTCAAGAAGCTTTACTTAGTATGGGTGAGATTTATGAGGTCTGATTCATGCATTATACGAGTATGCTTCGAGAGTAATTATGGTATGTTCCTCTTATGTTATGATAATCTATGTAAATAATATGTTTACGACGATGTGGTTAGGTATGTTTGATATGAGGACTACTTGTATGATGTATGCTTAGTTTGGATTTTAGTTTGAAAGTCCCTTCCAATACATGTGTGACTAAAGGTGACTGTTCCATTGTCTATGAGAAATAAGCTAAGGATGAGATCAAAAGATGGTAATTATGAATGAGGACCTAAAGTGACTTGCTTAGCATGGGTGGGATTATGGGGTCTTATCCATGTATTGCACAAGCTTGCCTTGAGGTGACTTAGGAACTGTTTCTTTTATATGAAGTTGATCTAGATGCATTGATTATATCCATGGCTATATTGTTATCTCTCATGCTTATAGCCTATGTCTTATGATGATGACTTCTATGCTTATGGCTTGTGTTATTGTCTCTTATGATTATGGTATATGTCTTATGTTGACTAACACTTATGATATGCTCATGTTGATGATTTATGCTAGCCATTATATTTAGTACATTATTGTACTAACGCATACTTTTGCCTACATTCTTATCAAATATAGGGTTCGGCGATATTGACTTCCATTCCCGTGGCTAGGTTCATAGTGGAAGCAAGCAAGTGAAGACTTGGTGAGTCCTCATAGCATCGAGAACTTAATCACCTTTCATTTTTATGTCTTTCTTTATGTTTAGACTTTTGTATGGTCTGCGTCCCCAGCTCTTTTCAAGTATTAGATGGTTTGAGACAATTGTAGTAAACTTCTGCTTTGTTTTATAAGACTTCGATTGTAATTAAAAAATGTTTTAAATATCCGCACCATTTTGTATTATCTTATGTTATGATACGCTAAGAGGATTGTATGAGAATTTTTGGAGTCTTGTACACCGTGTCACATCTAGGAGGTAATCCTGGGTCGTGACAAACTTGGTATCAGAGCACAAGGTTTTAGAATGGTTCTAGGACGTCTCAAACTACGTCTAGTAGAGTCTTGTTCATAAGTGTGAAACACGCCACATTTATGTATAGGAGGCTATTGGATGTTTAGGAAACTTCACTTCTTCATTCTCTAAGTCGTGCTATAGAGTTTCACTCTATTAGGTCTTTCTCCTAATCTGTGCCTGATGGTTTTCAGGATATAACCACTGCAAGGGCTAACATCAGAAGGAATGAGGAAGACAATGTGGATCAAGAAGCTCCTCCCAAAGCTTCTCCGCATGCTCCAATTGACCCTTTGGCTATGAATGTGACTAATGAGAAGTTTAGGCTTGGTTTTCAACTGTTGACTCAAGCTGGGAAAGAAACTCCAGAATTTTATGGGTCAAAGATGGAGGAAGATCCTCAAGAGTTTATAGATGAGGTCTGTAAGGTGTTGGACTTTGTGGGACTGACTCCGGTAGAAAAGGCGGAGTTGGCTTCTTAGCAACTCAAAGGGGTTGCTCAGGTTTGGTTTAATCAATGGAAAGAGGCTAGACCGGTAGGATTGGGTCCCATAGGGTGGGAAAAGTTCAAGAGTGCTTTTCTAGATAAGTTCATCCCTTTAGAGATGAGA
This sequence comes from Solanum etuberosum, assembly GCA_029582245.1. NCBI lineage: Eukaryota > Viridiplantae > Streptophyta > Magnoliopsida > Solanales > Solanaceae > Solanum > Solanum etuberosum. The sequence continues at coordinate 15,405 of JAJONR010000023.1, forward strand.
GAAGCTTTAGTGCTTGAGTTAATTAACCTTAGACAAGGTAATATGAGTGTTAAGGAATATGCATTGAGGTTTACCCACTTGTCTAAGTATGCTCCAATTCTAGTGTCCGATCCTAGGTCGGGAATGAGTAAGTTTGTGTCGGGTGTGTCCGACTTGGTAGTAAAAGAATGTCGTACGGCCATGCTTGATCATGATATGAATATTTCTCGACTTATGATTTATGCTCAAAAAATTGAGGAAGAGAAACTTGAAGAAAAGTTGAGGGAGAAAAAGAGGTTTACGATTGATGACGATAATTCTCCTCTTGAAAGGTTCTCCGGACAAAGTCCTTTTAAGATTCCCCCGAGATTTAACAAAGAGAGGGTGTCTAACCCTAGGCCTCAAAGAGGGAGTAATAGTAAGTCTTTGTTGCCTAAGTCTACTTGTGCTAGGTGTGGGAAGAGACATGAGGGTAGATGTTTAGCCGGTATGGAGGGTTGTTATGGTTGTGGTAGGAGTGGTCACAAGATGAGAGATTACCTGGTACTTAAGGCTAGAGGAAGAGAGCATAAACAAGTTTCTCCTAGTGATTCGGGTATGAATGGCCCAAAGAAGAATAGGTTATATGCTCTCCAAGCTAGAGGTGAACAAGAGTATCCCCCGAATATTTCTCCCGGTATGTGTTTTATGCTTATTTAGATTCCGGTGTTGCTTGTCTTTTGTGACTTGTTAGACTTGGTATGTTAAACCTTGATGTTGGCTTTGGTATGAATGGGTTGCATTATGGTTATGTGTATTTGATGGTAGAACCCGACTTAGTCATGATGAATTTTGGGGGTATCTAGATAGATTTGTTGAATAGGGTGTTTAAGTAATGCCTAGATGTGTTGAGTGAGTAGACTCTTCTTAAAAGGGTAGAAGTGTAATTCACCGTGGTTTAAAATCATCTTAGGTGATGGATGTGAAAGCTTAGTAGTAACTTGATCCGACCTTAGAGTTGGAAGAAATGGTGCTTAGAAGAGTCCGTATAGGCTAACTCCCAAGGGGGAGATGATGTACTTAGATAGCAAGGTCGTTGAGTGTTCTTGATGTTCATGATTTGGGTTTGCTTGAAATTCTCACCTTGAAGGGTGTGATGAGGTTTGGCAAGAAAGGGAAACTTAGTCCGCAATATGTAGGCCCGTATCAAATTTTGAAACGTATTGGGAAGGTTGTCTATGAGTTGGATTTTCCAAATGAGTTGACCCCGGTTCATCCGTAATTTCATGTTTCCATGCTTAAGAAGTGTATTGGAGATCCTACATCCATTATTCCTTAAGCAGAGTTGGGAGTTAATGAGAATTTCTCTAATTTAGAAATACCGGTAGAGATCTTAGACCGGCAAGTTAAGAAATAGAAGAACAAGGATGTTTCTTCCTTGAAAGTGTTAAGGAGTGGTCTTTGAGTGAGGGTTTTAGGTGAGGGTGCTACTTGGGAGGCCAAGGGACAATAAGAAGTCCTGATATCCTTATATTTTCCTTCTATTCCTCCTTTAGCTTGCGATGATAAGTTTCCCTTGACTTGTTTCATGTTTTTGAGTCATGTGTGTTTCATGTGTTCCATGATTTCCTTATGTTATGCATGTTCTTGAGAAATTTATGTTTAGTAAGAAAATGAGTTTTTATGATTGAAGTTCCTCATGTGGTTGTGCATTGAGTATGCGTTGCCTATTGACTCCATGAGATGAATTATAGAACATGCCTTAGTATGCTTTTGAGAGTAAATGGCATCTTGGCTCCATGACATTGTGTTGAGCATGCTTTTAAGTGGAAAAAGGTAGTTCCTCCTATGAATATGAGAAATGGTGAGTTTTCATGAATAATGGGTTGTTAGATGTAGTTCCTTCTTCCTTGTATTGCATTGAGTATGTTTATCTTGGAGTTGAAGTTTCATCCTTTGTTTATGTGCATTTAGATGTGTTGCATGCATGATGGGCTGCTAGTTTTGAGTCGTTTCCTTTAAGAGGTGGTTAGAATCGTCATTCGAGGATAAATATTCCCAAGAGGGAGATATTGTAACACTCCAGAAACTAGTAGGCTAAACTAGAGCTTAACGTGAGGGTTGTAGTCGTAGATATAACTCCCTGTACTTAAAATTAAGGGTTTTGGGTTAGAAAATCAAGGTACGACCCCCCAAGGACAAACCAAGGGTCCTTGAGGAGGACCTTTAATTTTGCCTTAGAACAGTGATCCATGAAAGGGACCCATACCCCATGGGTGAGGGGTCGTGGGTCAGGGTCCCAAAACAGGCCACAGACCACAACCCACCCTTGACCAGCACACCTCGTGGGTCCACCCACGGCCTGTGGGCGTGGTCTCGTGGGTGAGGCAGTGTTGGTCTTAGATGGTTATGTGAAGACTTAGTGGAACTTTCCATAATTAATTAGGAATTAAGTGGTGTCATTTTACTAGAGTTTAGACAACCTATATAAAGACTTTAGACCCTTAATTAAGTCATCCTAAATCATTATTTCTAAACCCCCATAAGAAACCTAATTCCTCTAAAAAATTCTCTCTCTAGAAAGAAGAAGAAGAAGAAGAAGAAGAGGGTCAAGCTAGGTCAAGACTCCATTGTTTCAAACTTTCTAGGCTTTGTAATCAAGGTATAATGTCTTATTCATTCATGGACTACTTTCATCCATGAAGCCCCCATGTTTTCCCCAATTTAGAAGAAGAATTCCCCAAGTCAAACTAGGATTTCTTCTATGTTTTGGGTTATGATCCAATAGAGTGGATTATGATTGTTTATGATCATTTATGATTGTTTTAGATGGAATTACATGTTTTTAGTATGATTTTAAATGTATTCATGATTGACCTATGATTTTAGGGTGAACTTGATATAGTTAATTTTTATTCCAAAAAAGGGGAAATTGAGGGCTTAGATGTGACCTTCTAGGATTGATGAATTACTGTATGAATTTCTTGAGATTAGAGTACCTAGATATGAATTACTTAAAGGTAAAGCTTGTAGTCATGAATTTATTAGATTAGGGCTTATATGATGAATCATGATTAGTAGTGTTGAAATTGAGTCTATATGAAGATATATGATTAGAATTGGTTAAGGATGAAGCATGTAGTTATATTGTCTTGAGAATTACGCATATATGATGACCATGTGAAGTATTGCTTGAGAGTAAGGCTTCTAGCATGAATGATGATTTATAGGGACTTGATGGTAAAAGCTAATATGAATGAACTAGGAATGTTAAGGCTTAGAGAGAAGCTATTATGTATGTTGAATTGTATATTGTATGATTGTTGAAGGACTTTACCCACATGACCTATATTATGAGTATATGAGATTATGCATGTAGTGAGTTGATTACTTGAATTGTGATAATACCCATGTCTAATGTAGTCATTCTAGATGTGTTGACTTGATATGAGCATTGATCCTTGAAAGGGCAAGATATGATATTATACATGTTTTATCAAGGTTATGTATATGCTTTAAGAAAACTTTAAGAGTAAAGTGATTATGATTATGACCATTTTGTGTTTTGATTGAAAGGGTATCCTCATATACACACCTATGTATGAATATGATATGATGTTAATGGTTTTCTCACAATATGAAGATTCTAAGGTTGGAAGACTAGTCTCACCTATTTGAATCTATATGAAGACATGGACGGTGAAAGGTTATTCTCACGCATGATCTATGAGATATCTTATGAATTATGTTGGATTGAGTGTCAAGACATTCTTTCATGAATATGAACTTAAGTCAAGACTTAATATGAATTCCGTGGGAATTAATTCTTAGCACCGAGTGGATATTAATATGACATGGAAGCCCTCACGTTAGTAGAGGCCGGGTTTCTAGAAGCAATCTTTTGCGATGGGAGCCCTTACATTGGTAGAGGTCGGGTTTCTAGGAGCAAATTCTTGGGATGGAATCCCTCACGATAGTAGAGCTGGGCTTCTAGTAGCAGTCCCCTTATCCCATAAACTACGTTCCCCCGTAGGTTACTTAGCTAATGGATCCACCTAAGATAAGAGTATGGTTCTACCTTAGGCAAGTATGACAACCCCTTTTCGGCGTGGGGTAGACACTGGATTCCATGTTACGCTCACATGGTCTATATAGGTTAAGGCTTATTCCCACAACAAGAATATGAATTATGAACTATGGTTACTCAAGAAGCTTTACTTAGTATGGGTGAGATTTCTGGGGTCTTATTCATGCATTGCACGAGTATGCTTTGAGGGTAATTATGGTATGGTCCTCTTATGTTATGATGATCTATGTAAAGAATATGCTTAAGACTATGTTGTTAAGTATGTTTGATATGAGGACTACTTGTATGATGTATGCTTAGTTTGGATTGTCGCTTGAAAGACCCTTCCAATACATGTGTGACTAAAGGTGAATGTTCCATTGTCTATGAGAAATAAGCTAAGGATGAGATCAAAAGATGGTGATTATGAATGAGGACCTAAAGTGACTTGCTTAGCATGGGTGGGATTATGGGGTCTTATCCATGTATTGCACAAGCTTGCCTTGAGGTGACTTATGAAGTGTTTCACTTATATGAAGTTGATCTAGATGCATTGATTATATCTATGACTATAATGTTGTCTATCATGCCTATGTCTTATGATGATGACCTTTATGATGATGGCTTGTGTTATTGTCTCTTATGATTATGGTATATGTCTTATGTTGACTAACACTTATGATATGCTCATGTTGATGATTTATGCTAGCCATTATATTTAGTACATTATTGTACTAACACATACTTTTTCCTACATTCTTATCAAATGTAGGGTTCGGCGATATTGACTTCCATTCCCATGGCTAGGTTCATAGTAGAAGCAAGCAAGTGAAGACTTGGTGAGTCCTCATAGCATCGAGGACTTGATCACCTTTCCTTTTTATGTATTTCTTTATGTTTAGACTTTTGTATGGGCTGCATCCCTAACTCTTTTCTAGTATTAGATGGTTTGAGATAAGTGTAGTAAACTTCCGCTTTGTTTTATAAGACTTTGATTGTAATTGAAAAATGTTTTAAATTTCCGCACCATTTTCTATTATCTTATGTTATGATACCCTAAGAGACTTGTATGAGAATTTTTGGAGTCTTGTACGTCGTGTCACATCTAGGGGGTACTCCTGGGTCGTGACAGCTGGCCTGGGGTGGGTTCTTCCTCTCCTCAACGGCCACCACCACGGGGCGTGAGGCTCAGCTTGAGCTGTCTAAGGGCTCGCGGAGGGTAGCCCCTCTTGGCCAAGAATTGGAAGGCTCCACGAGCCGTGGTGCCCTTCACGGCCCGTCAGGGGTTCATGAAGGGTGCCATTGTTCAATTATTGGCTGGTGACCTCCCACTTGTCCCCTTTTCTAGACTTCTTGATTTCGAGGTGTTACAGAAAGGTAGGAGCTCGGACCTTACATTAGTGAAACAATGTAGTCAAGAGTATGCGTTAGTATATGGAATGTACCGAGTATGATAACAATGCATAAATGTTATTAAATCATGCTAAAAGAGACTTTATATGACATGCAATGACCAATCTAAATAATAAAATAACATGTTAGAAAAAATTAGTAATAACCATGGTCAATACAAGTTAAACATCTTTAAAACACATTTGAGATACTTTTAGAAAGTAATCTTGGTTTTTTATTTGTGAGGGATTTACCTTTAACCGACATATAGACCATGTGAGCTATAACATGGAATCTGGTGTCTATCCCACACCAAAAAAGAGATGTCCTTACTTGCCAAGGTAAGAACCATGAACATCTAGCTTAGGTGGATCCACTAGCTAATGTCTATCTAAGACAAGCTATGGTGGCATATAGTTTATGGGAAATGGGTAATTGCCACTTTTCAACTCAGTGCTAAGTATAAACCCCACAGATTTGTCCTTCGCTTTAACTCATCTTATCATCTAAGGACATGGGTAATCACCACTTGTCTTATCATTATGGGATATGGGTAATCGCCACTTCTCTTATCATTAGAATAGTTCCTTAATATTTATTTATATTAGGTGATAAAACCTTTCAACCTTATGAATTCTTTATGTGAGAAAATCCATTCACAATACAACAACACATCAATGCTTCACTCTCAAAGCAACCTTAAATCATTTTCATCACTTTCATAAAGAACATGCATATCTTTATAAATTCATTTTTCAATCCATATCTTCGATTTGTTGTTGTATTGTGAAAGGATTTTCACACATATATGATTCATAAGGTTGAAAGGTTTTCTCACCTATGATGAATCAAGATTAAGGAGCTATTCTAATGATAAGAAAAGCAGCGATTACCCATGTCCTAAGATGATAAGACAAGTTAAGCTTTAATACTATTTCGTGGGATTTATGCTTAACTCCGAGAGGATATTGAGATGGAAGCTCTCCCGTAACTTTAGGTCGGATTTCTAGTAGCAATCTCCTTATCCCAAAAAAATGTGCCCTATAGGTTTTTCATAGATAGACATTAGCTAGGTGATCAACCTACGCTAAAAGTTCATGGTTCTTACCTAGGAAAGTAAGGACATCTCTTTTTGGTGTGGGATGATAACGCTCAACTATACTTCATCCAAATATAAGTGTAAGCAGTCGCAATAGAGTATAAACCCATCAAATAGTTAGGGTTGATCCCACGGGGAGTGATACTGTAGAAAATTCAATTACGAAGTGAAAGGAGTGTTCTAATCGAATGTAGAAGTAAATATTATCAAAACAATAAAAGTAAATTGCAGGGGTTTGACAACTAGTATCAATTGGGGGGGGGGATTAGAGTGAACAATTAACAACTATAAAAGCAGGGGAGTAATCAAGTAAAGAGGAATCCTTGGGGATGTGATCGATTGAACACCAATTTCGCTATATGGGTAATTAACGTTTACTAAAAGTCGTTGAATCTTAGTGGGTAGGCAAGGCTTTAAGTGCACAACCATTTTTCAATCAACTATCGCGAATCAAGCAAGTTCTCTCAAACCTCGACAAGCATAACAAATATAAACAGCCCAATACCTCAATTAATCTACTCTTTCGAGCTAGATTGGTAGGTTTGAATTTAGACCCACTTTCTCAAGTTAAATCCATAATAACCCAATCACTACAATTATCAACTAGCAGTTTTAATTCAAAAACCTCTTTCTCAAGAAAGCATAGAATACTAGACTAGAATTGCATTTACAACTACAATTCATCACTTAAAACTCAACTACTAATTGAACCCACTTTAAATCAACAATTAAATCAGTAAATACTAACACCCATAAGCTAATTGAAGCATTCAATCACATAATCACACCCCTAAGAATGTGGGTTTTAGCCACACATAATAAAGAGCCAGAAATAGTTACCAACTATGTTCTCCATCTGTTTGGGTAACAATCTACAAGTCTTCAAATGCTCCAAAATAAGCTCAAAAACGATAAAACACTAAATTTCTACTCAAAAAAATCAAAGAATAGTGTTAGGGATCAAAAACCCAATGCAGGAACTCTCAAAAAACTCAGAAATATCGCTCCAAACTTTAGAACTCCCTTTCATCTTTTAAAAATCGCATTTATAATCTTCTAGATTTTTAGCCTAAGGACCATTCAATGGAATAAGTCGAGCATCACCGACCAGGTCGGCGATGCACCAAATGTCCATTTCCATCACCTTCTTGACTTGACTCTTCACCATTCACCTTCTGTGACTTTAGGCGATCGAGATCTCCATCGTTGATCCAGTCGGTGCTTCGCCTAAACTTCATTTTCCATCGCCGAGTTGAAGTTTTCCCAGGGCTGTCCTGTTCTAACTTTTGGCGAGTTGAAGAGACACTCGGTGACTCGCCAAGTGGTCTTGGCGATCATCAACCTTTCTTGTCTTTAACTTTTTCAGCTTTTTCTCTCCCTTTTTCCCCGGTAATGTCCTTGCCTTGCTCTTTTGACTTCGTTGCTACAAATTAGCCTTTAAACATCAGTTTAGAGCGTAAAATAGGTATTGAGGACACTAAAACTCTAGATATTAAGCCCTAAATGAGTCGAAATCCCCGACTCATCAACACCCCCAACTTAAACTTTCGCTTGTCCTCAAGTAAAATACAAAATCAATCAGTTCAACAGAGATGTCTACAAACAGTGCTACTCAAGACTCAACATGAATGCACATGAGGTTAAATCTACCCGTGCAATGTTCAAATGTGCACTACAAGTTTCAAACTGTGACTAGCCATCATCAAATAGAACTCAAGCTCACAATGCTTGCTTCAAATGCAAATTCAAGCTCAACAAGAGTATTCAAATGCCCTCACATCAAGAATGATTCCATGCTCACACAAAGATTATCAAAATTTCAGAATATAGCAATCATAAGCAACTTTCACACTATCAAAGATAACCACATGTATGATTTTCCCCATAGGCTTGTCCGTATTTTCCAATCAACATGACATTAAGCTCAATCAAGATAACAGAGATCTTTCAAGGCTTGTAACGGGGCTAAGGGTAAAGGTATGATCATTTTGGCTTAGTGAATTCTACCTTCTTGAAGCATGTCCTGCATTTCACTTTTTCTCCTTTTCTTTCACTCTTTTTGATTTTCACAATCCACCCCATGTTCTTTTAAGCATGACTCATTAGATACCCTATTTCTTTTATCCATTGTACATACCTTATTTCAACAAAAAAAAAATTGATCTTTTTCTTCTTTCGCTTTTGTTCTCTTTCTTTTTTTTATATGGAGGGGTTCCATCTTTTTCAACAAGATTCTTCAAGGGTGAATTTCTCAACTTCTTGTCTTTCCTCCCTTTTTACCATACCCCCAACTTAGTCTTTTGGCCTAAGTTGGCTATTCAAAAAGATCAATGCTTCATGAAGATTTTAGGTTAGAAGGAAAGAGGTCAAATGTGCTCAAGATTCATCCAACGAAAAGGATAGGCTCAAACGGTGCCAAGCAAGGTTCACACTCTCACAAGGTGGTCACAAAGAGGTATAACAGCAATTTAGGTTCACTCTCCACTAATTGTGCCTAAGATCATCTCTATCATTTGCCTACATTAGTCGATTGGACAACGGGGAAAGTTCTAGGTATTATCACACACACATTTCAGGATAACCTCACCATACATGGCATTCAGCACAATCATTAAACAGACTCTACAATTTTAGCTCGCATGCAACGATTATCACTAGATTCATTTCAAAAAACCGGCCAGTCACAATGAGATGCAAAGAGTTCACATATGACTTATGCAACTCAAATTTGCCTAATTGGAATCGCACACATATCGTTCAATCAAGAGCACTATTCAAGTCATCGATATTGATTTTAACCGACACTCAAATTTGCAAGAGAACAACTACATCCACAAACATCAAGATGTGACAAATTTTTAATTTGGGTCAAAACCAACATTCACATTAAAAACCAATGGATCAAAAACCAATAGTCACAAACAAAATCAAGCATTCACAAGAAAAAATTATCCATAAAAACTGCCGAAAAGAGGTAGGGATAAATATACCTCACCCCGCCAAACAAAACTAGCAATTGTCCTCGCCAATGAAATAAAAGGTCTAAAATAAAGTTGAGAGAGAGTCAATATCCCCTGTGAAGCTAAGCCTGAGGTGAACTCTGCATATCTGTGACTCCCTCAATTGGGGCATCAGTGCCCGGCTCAACTCCATCCTTTGCTCCACTGGAGCCCACCATAGATGTATCCCGAAGAGACGCCTCCACAACTGTCAGCACCATCGCGCCCTCGAGGTCCTCCAGATAATCATACACTACTGTGTATCGTGTGCCAAGCTCCTCCTCTTAAGTCTCAGGAGCATCTGACTCGGCATCCTCATCAGCCACAACAACATCTGTGGTCGTAGTAGCCGGAGGGATCTCAGAAATGGCTGGCAACTCTGTACTCGGGACCTTGGGAAGGTCCACCGTGTCGAAGAATATAGAAAGATCCATGTATTTCAGCTCATCCACTTCGCGTCTCAAATCGGTAATATCGGCTCTCAAGTCCATCACGTCATCAGATTTCTGGCCACCCTTCTCACAGGCCTCCACTCTCACCGTGGGCATCTAATGCTAACCCATGCGCAGTGGTGCTCTCTCAACTCAGCCTGGATAGGAGCTAACGAGGCAAAAATGGCTCTCTCGATCATCCTAGGAACAACAACCTCTATCCGGGAGGAACAAACATCAGTAGATTGGGCCAAATGACCCATCTTGAACAACATGGCCTGGGTCAACGGGGGTCGGGAAGCAGCAACACTAGAAGGAATAGAAGTAGAAGTGCAGGGGTACCTGAAGGCTCACCGGCCTGAGTAGGAGGGGATGTGCTAGTCTGCAAGATCTCCACACCAACAACCGGGAAGTGTCCACTAGTACAACTCTCTTCCTCTTGGACTCATCTCTAGTGTACTCAGCCTCGGTCCTCCGGATGTCAGTAAAGGAAGTGAGCGTCACTTCCAAATCCATCTTCTCTATCAATGGCAATCGGGCACGTCGACACAACTCCGTAATCAACACCGGGACCTTGATAGAAGTCTGACTCTTTTTGGCCCTCATGGCCATCTCCTACTCGATAATCAGGTCAAGATTTAGTCTATCCAGGTCCATGATGCAGCCAAACAATGCAGCCTTCAGATGCCTGAGTATAGACTCGTTTTGTGAGGGCATCAAAGTGCTGCTAATAAACCCGAACAAAAACCTGGCAGCCACATTCAAATCCTCCTTCTCTATCAGAACTCCTACCTCAATCCATGGCAGTATGGTATCGGACATCAGAGGAGCCAACCAACCCTTCAGATCATCCAGGGTCTTCTTCTGTATATGATCCACCAAGAAATTGATCACATTCATCGTACACCCTAGCACCTCATTTATGTCGGTGCTACTGCACTTCACCTTTCTTCCCCGCACCACTACATGGTCCACCGATGTGAATGAGCTGGCCTTTTTCTTCCCCTTAGGCACCAACTTCCCATACTCCGCATAGAATTCACGAACCCAAGAAGGAATGTTGGAGCCTCGGGGCTTGGTAAAGATCTCAAATATGTGGAACTTGATTGTGTTCCACACTTCCGGGTACCTGTCCACCACACCATCTGTAGACAACCGTTTCTCTTCCAGAATGGTCCTCAGCCCGGCAGCCTTCAATCTGTTCATTGACCGAGGTGGGAGAACCTGAACTGGTGGTACTGGAGGTACCTGCTTAACTTCTTGTGTCGGAGGTGGAGGATGTGTAGGGGTCATCGGAATCCTGGCCGGATCATGAAACGCCTTAAAGCGTAGCTCCATTCTCCTCCTCTGTAGGGTTTGGTCAGCCTTCGGCTTGGATACAGAGACTGTCGATCTATCCCCTGAGTTTCCCTCACTGTCGGACTCTGATGTGGTGAGGTGGGTGGCATAGAAACCCATACTATCGGAGCTCATATTTGCTAGGCTTGGCTCAACAGGTCCCTTGCCCTTGCCTTTCCCCCTGTTGGAGGAAGCTTTGCCTGTGTAGTACGGGAGGGTGCAACACCCTCGTTGATTACTATCCCCCGTGCTCTCTTTCGGGGTGGTTGATTTCTTCCGGGAACCTTTGGTCTGGACATACCTGCAAAACAACATAGAATAAACTAATACATAAGAAAATAGTTCAAAAGGATCAAAGTATAAAAACTGCAAGAAAACTCACCGAGTATTTCAGCGAGTCGCCGAACTCATTCAGCAAACCAAATCGGGCTCGCCAAAAGTTCCAAAACAAAATTACTCAGAATTCAGCACATGTCAGTGATGTACAGGGCCTTTCGGTGATTCGCTGACACCATTCGGTGAACTAAAAGTAGCTCGCCGAATGTTACATAATATTTTCTACAATTTAGGGCTTAGAAGGGTGATCTTACAGACATTTGACGAGGCACCGAGTGAACTCAGCAAGCTCTGGCATATCGTCGAATGTTACAGAATCATTTCAACAAAATAAGAGAATTAAAAGGTGATCCAAGGGTCTCTAGGCGAACTGCCGAACCATTCGGCGAGCTTGACTAAGCTCACTGAAAGGTCCTTCGTGCCAGTTTTTGACCTCGACCTCTAATTTCTAACCCACAACCTACGAGAATTAAATTAAACACCTATTTTATGAAATTAAGCCCATATACATACCACTAATGATTTCGGGGTACTCAGACTTTCCCCGACTTGGCCACAATTGACCAATCGACGTCTTTTTCTTTTAAGAATGACGTCACCCACTCTATCATTGAGCAAAATCAGTTGATCGGTACAATTGGGGTTACTCATACTTCACCCATTCCAGACCCAATATACAAACAACACACTCCCACAATTTCAATCATTCAACACTCGGGATTCAATAATTATAGGCAAAAACAAACCTAAACACAATACGAAAATGACCTTCACTAGCAAAAATCAATCAATCATTCAATATTACGCAATCAATTCAACAGTATTATGAGCATACATCGAAGACTACTAAAATTTAAAGTGGGGTTCGAATCACGAACCTCAAAATCAGACAAAGTAGTGCTAGGCAAGCAAATACGACTGCTAAAACTCAAAGATTCCCCTGAGTAATTTATCTCTACACAAAATTAACCACAAAAAAGATCTAAAAATGGGTTGTGAAAGTGCAAAAATCGGAAAATATGAAATGAAGGAAGATTTTGAATTTGAAATGGTTGAGGCCTTTTTGACCCTTCAGTTCGCGCGCCAGTCAACGACACTCACTTATGTCCCCGATCATTCGGCGATGCACCAAATGAATCTTTTGTCCACCGAGTTCTACAGAACACCAGCCTTTTGGTTGGTCAAATCAGCGATCCAGATTGGGCTTGCCAACCTGTTCGGCGAGTCTCTAACTGGTACCTAGGCTCGCCTAATTTCTCCTCTTCCCAAAATATTAAATTTTCAACCTACGCATCTAACACCCGTTATTCAAACAACAATATTAAAAATAGAAAACTTGGGTTGCCTCCCATGAAGGGCCTTATTTAACATCGTGGCACGAAGAAGATACACTTTTAAGGTTCATTCTTTGGGTTGACCATGGTGTCACTCGGTAGACCCCCCTTTTTGTCTTGGGTTTAAATGGGACGAGATTTGACCCATCTGTGTTTCCAGCTGCTTAATAGACACCGAGTGAGAAGTAACTGTCTAGTTCAGAGATGAAACTTCATCTTTCATTTCCTTTAGCACTTTTTCCGATCCTTCTACTCTGTTAAGAATGCGTGTAATTATATATTCAGTGCAAAAAAAATTAGGATCAGCCCTTTGCTCTTTTTGCTTTTGACGCTCATGGGGAGGTACATATCTCTCTTTGTCTGCGCCAGTCTCTCCAACCTTCATCACGCTCTCGATTCCAACCTTGGTTCCCACCCTGCCTGGGATAATTCAGGTGGAAACCTCCTCCTTGATTTGCTAGAAAATGCACTTCCTCATTGTACATAGCCTCAAAGTGTGCATCATCAAGGTTTTGTCCACTAACTCCAACGACATGCACAATCTTAGAACCACTTCCCATGACATGCTTCGATGATAAATCCATTTGGGTCATTATCTTTGCAATGTTTTCATCCCGCTCTTTGTCTTTTTCTATTTGTTCCTTTGTCATCCTGAAATTCAAAGGAGACACTTTGATCTTCCCTAGTGTACCAAGCACGATTATCCCATCAAGAAGATTAGATGCTATTTCAAACGGTTGCTGCATGATTCCTCCTTGAACGAGCTGGTCAGCCACACCTTTGTTGACTGAATCTAGACTCCGATAGAAATGTTGTAACAACACGTTGTTTGGGAGTCCATGAGTTGGACATTGGAGCAACAACTTCTAGAACCTCAACCATGTCTCATGAATTGGTTCACCATCCAATCTTAAAGCCCTGAATATTATCTCTCAATGCCATCATCTTCGAGGGAGGGAAAAATCTTATATAGAACGCAGCAGTGAGCTATTCCCAAGAAGTGATTGAGTCCCTTGGTAGGTCGGCTAATTACTTTGTTGCCTCCCCCATTAGAGAAAAAGGGAACAACCAAAGTTGGACTGACTCCTGTGAGATGTTCATGAAAGAAAATGTGTCACACACATCCACAAAGTTCTGGATGTGATCATGGGGATCCTCATGAGCCAGCCCTCCAAATAAACCCTTCATTTGCAATAGTTGCAACATAGTGCTAGTCAAATGAAATACCGTATTACCCACAATCGGAGGCAATCGAATAGCTCCCGCACTTCCGAACTGATATTCATTGATATAGTTCAATTTACCGATGTCATCATTATGCTCAAGTTGGCTAGCATTGCTCCTGTTAACACTCATCTCGTCACCAGTTCAGGAGCAGCCAACAAAACACAAAAACAAAATAAGTTGATTCAACTACCACACAATCAGTTCACAACTAAACTTCACTAAAAGAATTCTAAACACCACTCCCCCACAGCAACGCCATTTTTGATAACGCTCAACTACACTTCATCCAAATTGAAGTGTAGGTGGTCGCAATCAAGTATAAACCCAACGAAGAGTTGGGGGTCGATCCCACAGGGAGTGATACGGTAGAGAATTCAATTACGAAGTGAAAGGAGTGTTCTAATCATTTGTAGAAATAAATATTATTGAAACAATTAAAGTAAATTGCAGGGGTTTGACAACTAGTGTCAATTGGGGGGATTAGAGTGAACAATTAACAGCTACAAAAACATGTGAGTAATCAAATAGAGAGGGATCCTTAGGGATGTGATCGATTGAACACCAATTTCGCTATATGGATATTTAACGTTTACTAAAAGTCGTTGAATCATAGTGGGTAGGCTAGGCTTTAAGTGCGATAGCCATTTTTCAATCAACTATCGCGAAACAAGCGAGTTTTCTCAAACCTCGACAAGCATAACAAATATAAACAATCCAATACCTCAATTAATCTACTCTTTCAAGCTAGATTGGTAGGATTGAATTTAGACTCACTTTCTCAAGCTAAATCCACAATAACCCAATCACTACAATCATCAACTAGCAGTTTTAATTCCAAAACCTCTTTCTCAAGCAAGCTTAGAATACTAGACTAGAATTACATTTGCAACTACAATTCATCACTTAAAACTCAACTACTAATTGAACCCACTTCAAATCAAAAATTAAATCAGTAAATACTAACACCCATAAGCTAATTGAAGCAATCAATCACTTAATCACACCCCCAAGAATGGGGGTTTTAGCCACACATAATAAAGAGCCAGAAATAGTTACCAACTATGTTCTCCATCAGTTTGGGTAACAATCTATAAGTCTTCAAATGCTCCAAAATAAGCTCAAAAATGATAAAACCCTAAATTTCTACTCTAAAACTCAAGGAACAGTGTTAGGGATCAAAAACCCAATGCAGGAACTCTCAAAAGACTCAGAAATATCACCCCAAACTTGGGAACTCCCTTTCATCTTTTGAAAATCGCATTTATAATCTTCTCGATTTTTAGCTTTAGGACCATTCGGTGGAATAAGTCGAGAATCACCGACCAGGTCGGTAATGCGCTAAATGTCCCTTTCCATCGCCTTCTTGACTTGACTCTTCACCATTCACCTTCTGTGACTTTAGGCGATCAGGATCTCCATCGCCGATCCTGCCTCACTCTTTTTCCTTTGTTGTTGCAAATTAGTATTTAAACATCAGTCTAGAGCGTAAAATAGGCATTGAGGACACTAAAACTCAAGATACTAAGCCCTAAATGAGTTGAAATCCCCAACTCATCATGTGATAGACACCAGATTCCATGTTATAGCTCACATGGTCTACATGTCGGTTAAAGGTAAATCTCCCACAATAATGAACTAAGGTTACCGTCTAAAAGTACCTCAAGGTGTTTCAAAAGATATTTAACTTGCATGGACCATGATTATTATTTATGTTTTCTAACCACTTTTATCTTATGATTTAGCTTGTTCATTGCATGCCATGTAAAGTCCTTTCTAGCACGATTTCATAATCTTTAAGCAAGATTATCATACTTGGTACATTCTTTATACTAACATACTTTTGCCTACATTGTTTCACTAATTAAGGGTCCGACATTCCTATTCCGTATCTCCGTAGCTAGTTAACATAGTAGTAGATTTGAAGATTGGTGAGTCCTCATGTTCAGAGGACAGAACCCTTTCTTGCTTATTGTCTTTACTTTTACATATTGTATGTGATGTATGGTTTACGTCCCAATAACTCTTAATGTACTAGATGGATTTGAGACTGTGTTAGACTTCCAATTCATTTTCTTGTCAAACCTTTATGATATAAATTGTCTTTTGAACTCTTTAATTCTATTATATTTTATGATGTATGATAAGTGGCTTGTGTTGGGCCTCTCAAGGTCTTATACTCCATGTAACGTCTAGGGTGTACTTTGGGTCGTGAGAAACTTGGTATTTAGAGCACAAGGATTAGAAATGTCCTAGGAAGTCTCATAAGCCATGTCAGTAGAGTCTTGTTCATAAGTGTGAAGCGCGCCACATTTATGAATAGGTGGCTATAAGATGTTTAGGAAACTCCACTTCTTTCATAACTCTAAATTCGTGCGATAGAATTTAACTCTATAATGTCTCTCTCCTAATCCCTATCCAAAGCTTTTCAGGATATGGCCACTCGAAAGGCATATGCTAGAACGAATGCGGGAGTGAATGTGGAATGGGAAGATCCTCATCAAGCTTCTCACGTTCTGGTCGACCCTTTGGCCGAGAAAGTGACTAATGTGGAGTTTAGGGCTGCTTTTCAAGTGTTTGCTCAAGCTAATAAGGAGGCTATGGTC
This sequence comes from Solanum etuberosum, assembly GCA_029582245.1. Taxonomy (NCBI): domain Eukaryota; kingdom Viridiplantae; phylum Streptophyta; class Magnoliopsida; order Solanales; family Solanaceae; genus Solanum; species Solanum etuberosum. Next base: position 32,188 of record JAJONR010000023.1, read on the forward strand.
CACGTGAACCCAAATGTTGCTACGGCGGCAACTAGAGTGAGAAATCTATCACCTTTAGTCCATCATAGCATGGAAGGCAACTATGGCAACAATCCCATCTAAGCATACATCATAAACATAAGCCATAAGCATAATCATTACATAGATCATCATAACACACAAAGGAATATATCATAACTACCCTCAAAGCATATTTGTGCCATGCATGAATGAGATTCCATAATCCCATCCATTCTAGGTAAGGCTTCTTGGGTAACTATAATTCATAATTCATAATCATATTCTAGTTTTGGAAATTAGCCTCAACCGACATAGACCATGTGAGTTAACATGGAATCCGATGTATGCCCCACACCGAAAAAGGGTTTTTCTACTTGCCTAAGGTAGAACCAAACTCTTAGCTTAGGTGGATCCAATAGCTAAGTAACCTACGTGGGCACATAGTTATGGGATAAGGGGATTGCTACTAGAAAACCCAACCTCAACTAGCGGAAGATCATCCATCCCAAGAGATTACTACTAGGAAAACCCAACCTCAACTAACGAAAGAGCTTCCATGGGGACACCCAACCTCTACTAATGGAAGAGCTCCCATCTCATATCAATATCCACTCGGTGCTAAGCATAATTCCCATTAATTTCATATTAAGTCTTGACTTAAGTTCATATTTATGGAAGAATGTCTTGACACCCAATCCAACATAACTCATACTAAAGCTCATAGATTCAATAGGTTAGACTAGTCTTCCAACCTTAGAATCACTATATGTGACAAACCTTTCACATTATATCATATTCATGCCTAAGTGTGTATATGAGACTAACCTTTCAACAACACAACAACTAGGTCATGAGCATATTCACTTTACTCTCAAAGTGCTATTAAGCATGTACTAATCTTGCATAAAACATGCATACTATCATATCTTTTCCTTTCAAGGCCAAAGCTCATATCAAATCAACACATCTAGAATGACTACATTAGACATGGATATAATCATAACTCAAGTAGTTCAATTACTACAAGCATATTCTCATACTTCACCTCCTTGAGGTTCAACACTTACTTTCAATCATCACAATTAGGGTTCAA